>JAHWFP010201086.1:24450-34714 GCA_023313725.1 Lithobius niger | reverse complement strand
ATTCTTCCAGCATGTTTGTTGGTGTAGCTGAATAACAAAAAACAAAAACAAAAATAGGAAAAAATAGATACGGGAAGCAAGAATTCCACCACGAATCGCAAAGAACCAAATGATGAGGGCTGCCTGTCGATTAATTCTTGAACCGGTATTCTCCAGATTTCACAGTGCTGGTCCCTTTTTTTGTCTTTGTACTTTTGGTTGTAAGTATTGAACACGGTACCTTCATTTTTTACTGTTTTTACGATTTTATTTGTTTTCATTCATTGCCCTTTGTCTGTAGGTGAACAAGACACACACATGTTCTATTGTGCTGAAAATTAAAATAGGTTACTTGTTATGTATGAACTGTGAGTCTGGTTTGTCAGGAAACCCCTTGTTGAAAATCTCCGTTCACTCACAAACTGGTCGTTTTGCGGTATTCTCCATTGTAGAGATGGAAGGATATTGTGGACACAGTGTTTGGACAGTGTGACAAAACCTCAGAAACAAATTTAATTCGTGTTTTAGAAATATTTGTTTTTTTTAGGTAAAAACGTTTGCTGTGTGACCTCTGTAGTTAAATGCACGACGAATAGATTATTTTTTATTTAATTTTTATTTCTGGATAGCTATTTGAAAGTTTTCAACTATTGAGTCATGATTCCTGATCCGTTTCTGTGTGGATTTATGCAAACGACCCTCCTTGAAACTAAATTTCACATGAGGCAAGTTTTTTTGAGTTGAGAAACACTATAGCGTCAAGGGCTGGATTACGGGCGGAATTATTATTTATGAAAGAATCGCAAGTAGTGTTAGGGCTATGATGTTTATTTTCAGAATTTAGATGGTTAAGAGACTCGCCTGCCACTGCCTAATCTGCTACAAAGCAACTAATGAAATGAGGATGAATACAAGTGATGTTTTGGGGGCATGCTGACTGAAATTGGAACTAGTGGAGGAAAATGGGGAGGAATAATTTCTAATTATCAATTTCGAAAGTAACTTAACTGGTTTGACAGCTGGGAATGGAATGACAGTTTCGGAGTGGGAATGCCAAGACATTGTTAAAGAGGGTGCCATGCTATACATTGCTGTAGGCATGGTGAGTTCATGGTTCATGGGTACTTTGGTTTTCCGTCAAAACTAAGAATAAGTTCATGGTTACAATAAAGGAATTTTACAATACAATTGTTGCTGAATAATACAATATATAATCTTTTGTTCTTTGGAGGGAAGACAAACTGAGAAACAGATCCAGATAGCAAGGCTCTTTGGGAAGTAATGTATGGTCGTCCAGAGTTAACTGACGAGCGACTTAGCATATCTCAGATCTATCCCTACAACACTTCCTGGACATACTGGGGTAACAGTTTTCATTCGATTCATACACCATATTAATCACAATAAAAGCCCAAAGTGACAAAGTCACATGTAATAAATACAGAAACTCGTCGTTTCGAGCTAAATAAAGCAAGCTCATGATCAACAGTCATCAGAAAATAAATTAAAAATGATAAAATAAGAAACTCATTTAAAAGAAATTCCGTTCTGTTGGTATGCAGAACTACCAGAACGTAAGTCAGAAGCAGAGCAAATCCTGTACACATAGTCTTATTCTTTTACTAGCTGAAGCCCATGCTACGCACGGCTGGTGTTGGACGCACCGTTTGCAGTACTGCTACGGTTTGGCCGCTCAAGTGTGTTTCCATGTTTCACCGAATTAAGTTTCTGCAATCACTTTTTTACGCACACAGGTTAACGAACGCTGATTTTCGTTTGCTTCACTCACTCAATCAGCGCATCCTGTGGCTCAAACCACAGGATGCACAGTTATGGAGCACCCGGGCACCATGCCCTGCATTTGAATATTTCCGTGAGAAATAAATAAATACGATTTTACACAAAGGTTCAGACCTTAAGCTCGGTGACTATGCATTTATTTTTCTGGGGGAGATAGAAAGTGAATCGCCGACAATGCCTCATTAGTTGTATTTTCATTTACAGAGGTCTTATCGTTGCCGATCACTTTGTAACGTAGCAATGATAAGAGTCGTGCACCTTAAATTTAAAGTGATTGTTAAAGCGATTCTTAGAATACTTAAAAGTAGTGGTAGTATAGGGCTTCGTCGGACAGATGACCAGGAATGGTTAACGTTCGCTAAAACCCTTTGGTAGTGGTAGTGCTGTTCATTTCCACGATCTTATTATGTATAGATTCTTTATTTTCTTGATCAGAGAGGTTTACAGCATTCCCTATATATAACATTTAGTCAGTAGTTACTATGTATTTGTTTGTTATCTATAAAGGTTAAGGGCTACAAGCCTTGATATTCTGACTTCACTCTTCAGTGTAAGTGGTATGGCATCATTTTATGTGACTCAGGAATCCCGGATACAGCAACAGTTAATCATAATACACCAAGTCACTTTAGGCACCTTGACCCTGCCTGTATACGTTTACTAATGACTGGTCTTCACTTCTGAGTTCTCTCTCTCTCTCTCTCTTATACAGTGATGTGAGCAAGACTTAGGTGTGGGTTCCGTTCTTAGATTTTGTTTGTTTGTTTGTTTTGTGGTGTTGCTTTTTTTTTTTTTAGTTCAGTGTTTATCTCTTCTCTCCTACTGCTTATCTCCAATTCGAAGAAACAAATAGACGAACGACGCCGCTTGCGTAACATAACGTTGTTGCATTTTTTTTTATTTATTTAAAGGAGGTGGGTTTTATTTGAAACACAATAAAAATTGCAAATAAAGTTGATCGAAGACCAATGTCTCTGAGGAGCCCAGTTCAAAAAATAACTGAACAGTTGAATATACGAAGAAAAAAATGCCTACAAATTAGTTAATTCCACAATAGTGCAACTGTACAATGGAGAATGTCCCAAATTGAAAAGAACAATTTTAAATAAGCAAAGCGCAGGTAGTAAAAAAAAAAAAATACATACACATCTTAAAAAAATTATGTTAATGAATGTTAAAAATCTAAATATAAAATAAATTGTCAGTAATGGTGAAGGAAAGAAGAAAAAATGGAAATTTGATTATCAATTTAATAAATAGTGCAGCAATTGGCAAGACAGTGCTTAAATAATTTTTTATTTTTATTTTGGGCACTTCGGCTCTGGGCTTTAATGTATGGAGGAATGGCGTACCAGACAATTTATACCTGACCAACCAAAGACATCTTGCCGGTAGTAGTTCTACTAAGAGTCTAGTGACATTTTAGCATGTTTCTAGTAGAATAGTTACTACCTCAAAAAAAAATCTTGGATTCCCGCTAAGCTTTTCGGCCGTTTGAAGTTGTGATATCAAACGCCAAGCTCTTTCACCAAGTTAAGCCCACCAAGTAACAGTTCGAAAGGTAAATGAAATGTCTTAAAATTGCTTACTGCGTTGTGTTCAATTAATTCATTTAACGTTTGAAATGTTAGTCGGTGGGATTAACTTAGCGAAAGAGCTTGGCGTTCGATAGCACGACTTTAAACGGCCGAAAAGCTTAGCGGGAATCGTTAATAAGTTATTGTAGTATTCATTGTTGTAAGCCAAATGTATTGTTCATTGTTGTATTATTGAACAACAACAAAATACCCTTTAACCCTTTTTAACAACAAAATGCTGAAACTCTTGACTTTAAAATAGTATTGAGGTTGATTTTGTAATTCTGAATCTACGCTTCCTCTAACCCCAACACCAGCAACTGGCACATTCCACGGTTAAACTACAGCTATCTTCAAAATTTAGCTTTCTTCACCGCATGGAAGAATTTATTTTCGTGAAACTATCGTTTGTTCCACGTTATGTTTTCAGAAAACTGACTGGATGACGACTCGTTTCCTCGCACTTCGAGTGAAAAAACATGAGGATATCATACTTGTAGACTCAACAAAGTTACTGTTAGAGTTAATGAATGGGATGATTACGGATTTTTTTGCAGTCGTAGTGGAAGAAAAGTGGGTCATACAGTCAGTTTTCTGAAAACATAATGTGGAACAAAGTATAGTATAGCTAGGCTAGTAGTAGTAGAAGTAGCTAGTGATCAAAATTATTCACATCATCTTTCAACAAAAACACGTAAAGCTGGGTCACTAACAATGTGTATGTTGTCAGGTGACCAAAGTCTCCCGATCTAACGAAACTTCAGTCTTTTCTGTCGCATTGTAATTTATCATTAGATCAGTTAGACGACTATCAATGGCTACCGTCCTCGGAAATAAATAAATAATAATAATCAGTTAGACGATGGCGTTCGGCAACAATGCGGTCAGACTTTCGCTGTTTACCCACGTGACGCCACGAGGGTAATAAAACGAAAGTCTAACCGCATTTTTGTCGAACGCCATCGTCTAACATATTTGTACAACGACGAGTTGAATCTTTAATAAACGAGCCATTGTAGCAATAAAGCGACAGTGTTAGCGCATTGTTGCCGAACCATCGTCGAACATATTTGTTCAACAACGATTTGCATTGTTAGTAACCGAGCCATTGTTGTGATCGTATAACGAGTCATTGTTGGCCGAAATGTTCTTTGCTACAACTCCGTTTTTAAAATTCAATAACTGCAATAAATCCCGTATTTGTTTAATTTAATCAATTTTAACTCTTTCCTTCAGGTCTTTCTTCAGCTGCAATAAATGTATTATTTTGGAAATATTGATACGTAAACATTGATAGCGGTAGGAGATTTACTTACGTAAAGAACCAAAGGCCTTCGTTTTCTTACTTCCGTAAGTAAGAACCTCATGCCTTTGTTTCTATTCATAGAATTCTTTTTCCTTATTTAAAAAATTAATTGTTGTTAATGTAAAGTGTGAAATACTTTAATAATACTTTAGAAACTTTTGGGAATGGACAGCGATTGTATTTTTACTACTTAAGTAAGAACCAAACACCATCGTTTTCTTACTTACGTAGTAAGAAACCCACGCCTAGCCGCGGTTCTTACTAGTGGTAAGACAACGCTTTCATTGTTGCAGCATTGTTGCAGCAGTGTGTCTTCATGATATAAATCCACTGCTGCAACAATGGTCCAACAATGAAAGAGTTGTACAAGCTGCCTTAGCTGTAAAAGACACACATGTCTAGTGGTCGCCATGATCATATACATTTTATCTGGATGGGACAGACGTTAATTAGTTTTATCGTTGAATCTTGGTGGGCGACACACTATACGTGTGTCTTAATGTACATTAAAAGTGAACTTTACAATCTTTTCACAATTTTCTGTAAGTAATAAGAATAGGGGAGAATTTTAAGTTTAGGAAAAAATGGGTGGCTATGGTCCTTTGAAAGTCGATGTAGCATGATTCGGACAGCTTTCTTTTGAAGTTTCAATTCTTAATTTATGCGTCTTAGACGTACGAGTGTACAATAATTTAGATAAGGTTGACGAATTGCATGATAAACTTGGTAACACATTTAGTCGGTAACTCTTCGCTTAAGTTTATGTAAGTTTTTGCAATTTTGTTGGACTTGAGGCTGACGTGAGCATTCCAATTAAGGTGCGGATCTAGTTTTAGGCCTAAAAAGGTACTGTTTGAGACCACTTTTAATTTGCAATTAGTATTTCTTACTGATTTCGGCACGTGATTGTAATTTCTTGTCGGATTCTAAAAATCATAAAGTTCGACTTTATGAAGTTGAAGGAACAATGTATTCAAGTTAAACCAATCGCCCCTTTTTTCAGTTCAGCATTATGGTTTGCTCAAGTTTTTTTTTTTATCTTTACCGGAAGTTGTGTCACCTGCAAAAAGAATTGCAAACAAATTGGAAACAGCTGGCAACTTATTAATATAGAATAGAACATAGTAATGATCCAAGAATTAATCCTCGAGGAACTCCACAATTAATCGGGTTTCTTGTAGAAAAGCTGGTTTCAATTTCGTCATACTGATTTCTATTTTCAAGCTTCTAAACCAATTATTTGTAACACTTCAAATACCATAATGATTCAGTTTTGCAACAAACGGGTTTGAAGTCAATAAAAACAACAACGGTATAAATATTTCTTCAAAATATTAACAACTAGAGGAAGCCATGAATTAAGTTTACATACCCACTTTTCCTGACACACTTAAGCAAATAGGAGTTGTCTATTTGGATCCTGTTCAGCGGACTGAAAAGGCCGTAATTGTAAACATTTCGAACATCCCCCCCCCCCCCCTCCTGCCAACCTTGGACACTGGCTTACAAACGGTGATTTTTCTACGCACCATTTCCAATATTCTGAATTTGAGTGTTACACCTTCAGTACTTCTTCCAGGTCGAAATCCATATTGACTGTTTAGTAAGAATGTCATTTCTGTCGAGATAAGAACAGAAGCTATTAAACACAACCCTTTCAAATACTTTTGAGATGACTGGTAAGACAGATCGTACAAAAACCCCATAAGCGTAAAGGGACCCATCAACTTTTCGCCAGAGAAAATAGTGATATCACAGCCAAAATGGCTACCGCCAAGTTTGTGGTCCGAACCGTGATCACTCAATCTTGCCTGACAATTACCGAGGTGCCAGTTAAGATTGTGTGATCAGGGTTGGAACGGAAAACTTGGTGGCAGCCATTTTGGCTCTGATATCACTACTTTCTCTGGCGAAAACTTGATGAGTCCCATTACGCTTACGGAGTTTTCGTGTGATATCACCCCTTTAGGTTGTTTTATGGTTTTGCTTTGTAGTTAACATCATAATCATTGTGTATGGTTTCCACATTTTTGTGAATGGGTATCACTTTCGACTTCCTACAATTAAGTTTTCAGTAATCTCCACGATTGTATGAAAATGTTACAAGTTATAGTTCACGTCGCCGCGAGGCGTAGGTCAAGAATTTGACAAGATCAAAACTACCGTATGGTACAGTCTGATAGAACGGGGCACGAAAAAAAAAAATGCGCTGCATAAACCGATTTAAATTAATTATTCACCCATTGATTTAACACGAAAAAAAGATGGATTTAGTTCATGGTATTGGTTCGGAGCACCGCTGTGATCACGCTTCAATGGAAACTTAGACCGCGCATCACTTGGAAACCACACGTTTTATTTAGTAGCACGGGTGCCTATAGTGTCCACGGCCACAGATAATCGATTGTACGTTTTTAGTAGCAGAGTGCCTTGCTGATATCCAAGATGGTTAAAAAAAACGATGGCGGCCGTCGATTAAAGCCGCCTCCTCCAGGAAGATGTAGCCGCTCATAAAATACTTGCAGGACTCAAAATACGCCACGCACGCAATAGACAAGGTGTAGCAAAAAAAAATCCAGAATCACACATGGGATTGAGGAAGAATCAGAGTGACAAAATAGGAAAAGGTATGAGCCAAGTGACAACGACAAACAACGGAGAGCCAAGGCAGTGTCAGTTGTTAATCCGATGCCGTGTCTAAAAGTTATTAGGGATGGGTCGGTTTTGGGTTTTCAGGTTTCGGTTCGGTTTTCGGTTTTTAGCGAAGACCTCGGGTCGGTTTCAGTCAGGTTTCGTTTTTTTTTAGAAACCTTCAAAATGTTAGGAGTAATAGCAGTTTAGCATGCGAAGGCGATGAAGGCTGTACGAGCACGGCCGGCTGAGATCTGGCCATCATCGCTCACGCAATGCTGAGTCTTCCAAAAACCGACGAAACTGTTATTTTTCAAGTGGCAGGCGGTTTTTTTGTGAAAACCGAAAATCGCGATTCGGTTATCGAAACCGACCCACCCCTGATAGTTAAAGGCGTTTTGCAACAACAACTGGTGGATTTAAATGTTTACTTCACGGAAAGTCGGAGCACTCTGAACTTGAAATTAAATGTTTATGCGACTTGAATCAATTCTATGCTTGATTTGTCACCCAACGTCCAAATTAATCGGAGCTTCGCGTAAAGTTGACACGCCAGTTCAGGAAGTACAGGAGAGGCACCGACGGGAAGAAGAAAGCCGCAAAGAAAGTGGAGCCAGCTCCATTATGTCGACATGTAGTTGGAAGTGACGGCGACCCTAGTTATTTTGACTGTTTAAATATTACTTTTAACTACGGCCGGCGTGATTCACTACTCAGGCCGCAGCTAAAATTTGTTGTGGGGAGATGACTAACTCTCTTTTAGCAACTATTGATTTTAAAGTCTGCAATTTTGCTGAGTTGTTGCTTGACCTTAGCATATTTAACAGTAAAAAAGCCAAAATCTTAAAAGAACATTTTTAAAAATCTGTTAAAAGAAAGCAGTGGTCTTATTACGCCCTCTTCAGCTTTGTTTATAGTTGCACGCCATGTCCCCTCCTTTCGCTAGCTACGGCCCTTGTTGGTACACTCGTCGATTACCTGAATAGAAGCGACATTCTGACGAAGATAACCTTAGAACTATAACTCGGTGGGATTAGCTTGGCGAAAGAGCTTGGCGTTTGATATCACGACTTCACACGGCCGAAAAGCTTGGCGAGAATCCTTAACAAGTTTTGTTTTGGGGGTAGATTTTCTTTACAACAACGCCCGATTCTCTAAATGAGGCAATATTTTTACTTTATGTTTCTATCTAAGATGGCCAACATCTGTTTTATTATTTTGTGATTTTTAAAAAAAACATTCAGATATTGTCTTTCCTGGCATAACTCTCATTTAGGGGTGAAAGGGTCGAGGTGACGAATTGGTTTAACAATACTGACTCCTCTCCACCTCCATTGACAAACTTCTGAAGCACACGATGCTTATCGAGACTTGTCGATACAAGACAGACCGATGTGACCACATGGCAAGATCTCGACCAAAAATCGAGAGGTCTGCAATATGTACTCGACCCTTGCCTTGTCTTGTCTTGCTCGTTTCGTCCGAAGCCTCATTTCCTTCGTGTACGTTTGTGAATGCACACTCATACTTTTATTTTTTACGCTTTATAGAAATCACCGAGTCACTGCTGACATGCAGTAACATTACTGGCCGTTCCCCAAAATCTCAACAAGGAGGTTTTCATGCTGAAAACTGCACCAACGCCCTTTTCTTTGTTTGGTGCTGCTTGGGATAGATGCAACTTAAAGCAACATACCGCCTACATTATAACAGCTACGCGCCGATCGCATCCACGCATTTACCATAGTCAAGGTCAACTGAGACAGTAGATTCGTTCCGCGCAGCGAAAAACGCAGCTACTATCTCAGTTGGCATTGCGCGTAATAGACGAGCCAGCGTGAACGCATTAATTGTGTCGTCACAAACCGGAATGATTCTCGTATTTTAAAATCACAATTTATAATTTTCTAGACTAGTGTCTTATAATTTTTCTTCGGTGATCTATTGGGATAATTAATTTTAATTTTTACTACATTAGTCTGCTAGAATTTTGATCTCGTAGTAATTTTTAGCAAACGATTACAAATAGTACTACGGACACACGGATAAAACTTCAAGGTCATTGTAGGCGCGCAAAGGATCATATAGGAACGGGTCGTTCTTAAATACAGTTTTACAATATTCAACAGAAAATCTCCTAGACGCCACATTTTAAAACGGATTTTTAGCAAGGGATTGACTAACGGTAAGTAAATAGACCTTTGGGACCGTACTTGATGTGGAGGATCGAGAAAAATGGTGCTGGGAGGTATATCCCTTTAACGTTCAGAACGAACAAAGTTATGGCAGTCTTTCACCTTGGACACGCACTTCTGTTTAAAGGGATATACCTCCCAGCGCCATTTTTCTCGATTCACCACATCAAGTACGGCTCCAAAGATCTATTTACTTACCGTTAGTCTTTCCCTTGCTAAAAAACCAATTTAAAATGTGGCGTCTAGGAGATTTTCTGTTGAATATTGTTAACTATATTTAAGAACGACCCGTAACTATATGATGCATTGCATGCGTACAATAATCATGACGTTTCATCTCTGTGTGTACATCTACTAATTTTCTAATAATTACCATGAGATCTAAAATCTAATAGACTAATGCGGTAAAAATTAAATTAATTATTCCAATAGATCGCCGAAGCAAAGTTATAGGACACTAGCCTAGAAAATTATAAATTGTGATTTTAAAATACGAGAATCACTCCGGTTTGTGACGACACAATCGTTGACTTGATTCTGCCTCGTGTACTATTCCCAAAGCCAACCGAGACAGCAGCTATGCGAGGAACGCAGCTACCACCCCAGCCGACCTTGGCGCTCGGATGACGATTTGCGCGTAGCTGTAATTTGGCAAGCGGAATGTTATAAGGCAGGTCGGGTGCCCCTTTAATACGTGACTCGGTTCTTTCAGTTTGAAGAGTGTTTAGCCTTCCTTTCGAATCGGCACCCGTTCAACCATTTGTCCATCTGTCTTC
>JAHWFP010201086.1:0-11089 GCA_023313725.1 Lithobius niger | reverse complement strand
TACACCTACAAAAGCTAAGGAATCCTTGAACTACCACGAGTATTTAACGATAATTCTTGACCCCGTAACAGCTAACGTGGGTGTTAAAAACTGGATTCAGAATCTTGTTTATCTCTTCTTCCGAATTTCTTCCATGTACAATAGTTTCTTAATTTCTATAGAAAATTAACGACGCTTCGAGACGACAGACAAAGAAAAGGGCTTTTGTTAGGAGAAAGCGTACGAGAAAACCATATAGGAGTGACGTCAACATAATATACCTTTCCTCCAAAACAGCTGCAGGCCAGGAAAATAAAATAAAAGTGCTGGAGTAAATACCTGAGCGTATCTGGTGGAGCGATCGGTGCCGGGTTGCGTGGGAGGATATTCGCGCGCGCGTGGACTCCCCGCCCCCCTTCCCGCTCCGTCGTATACTCTCGATCCCTCTCCCATCAACTATACTAAAAAAGACAGGAACTTTCTGTTAGGCGATAACCTTGGGCATTCCTCTCTTTTTGCAAGTAATTATGACATTTGGAGGGCTTAGAAGCAAAGTGCTGTAACTAAGAATTATCCGCTCTGGCGACTAATTGCGTTCTAGAATGGTGTTGTACCATTCTGGCTCCCTTGACAATCATAAACAAGTAGTTTGAACTTTCTTACCAATAGGTCTACATAAGCCACCTACTACAAGGCAAAGTGGTCTGTGTGTGGCAATAGACTGTGCTAGAGTAATTTTGGACTATGATGTTTTTTTAATGTATTTTTTTTTTTTTTTTTTTTTTTTTTGCTGAAAGAAAATAGCATACAGTATCCGTTTGTATGGCTATACCTTTGAAAGTAAAAGTCCTCTTTCCTATTTCATATTTGCTAAAACTGTAACTGCAATTTTCTTATAACTAACAGCCTTTTACTTAGGCCACTCTGCCTCTATGACCTCCATTTGTGTGTATCTGATAATGAACGTCCCCTTTAACGGACTAACGTAATGGGAGGATTTACATTGTGACAATACTAATTGCAAATGATATAATCCTAAATACAGTGGATAGTGCGCTACATTCTGTACGAATTTAGAAGTAGCTCTTTGCGATTTTCCACTGACTCAGCCTGGCGAATCGGTATTTTTTGAGAAAAGTATGCCACTATAATTTTAGAACTACCGTCATAGTGAATAAAACGACATTTTGTTCTCTAACTTTGTTGCATTGTTATACTTCGGTAAGTCGGAAGTAAGCCAAGAGCGAATATCAAACATAGAAATAATGCACAATACAGTTAAGCCACCTTTACGCACTTACGTTTCATTTCGAGTGACATGACCCGGATTCGAACTCGGTCACGTCATTCGAATGAAAGATAAGTGCATAAAAGTGGTTTACTGTCACACGTTATTTCTATTGTATGATTTTCGCTCATGGCTTATTTCTGACTTATCCCTTTCCATTATTTACAGTGAATTGTGTGTATTTGTATTGATATCTTTATTACCGAATGAATCGTCCCAACAAGCTTTGACCATGGTATGCGTTACCATTGACAGATTGTATGTCAGCATTTCTAAATTTGGGTGGTTAAAAGTTAAAGCAAGGCCTAAGGCAATGAAAAATAAATACCTTGGATCTCGTAAGTGTTCAAACGAAGAGATGACGCAGAAGGTGCGCTTTTTTTTATGTTTTAATCTCGCAAATTCGCATGGGGTATATTCTATTTTTATTTTTTTTTTTACAATTTTGTTCAATTTAAATGTAACTATTCAGAATTTTTTAAAGAAAGAAGTCTCCAATAGCGTTGTTGTAAAATCTGTTCTAAAAAAAATAACTGATGTGCTTTTCTATCACTTTAAAATGTTATCCAGTTCTTTGCATCCAATTGGGTATGATCCTACCTGGCCTACCTACTCTCGCGCAGCTCAGCTGATAGGTTTTAATCCGATGGGTGGAGCGGAAAATTACGACTCATGCTAACAGTAGGCCAGGCAAGCGGCATCTCTCTGTGCAACAGCACTCGACGAGCGTGAAGCAGTAAATCAGACGGCTTCTTCAAGTCAAGGCCAACTGGGGTAGGAATCGTTGTTTCATCTCCTGACTCAACGCCAGTTCACGCACATTTCAGAAAATTGACGCCTATGAGCGTTGCTTTGGTAAAATAAGATCATATCAAAAACCAAAACTGGTAAGAGGGGCCGCCAAGTTCCGAATAGTTCGGCCCTTCAAAGCAGTGATATCAACACACCAAAACATTCGCCAACTTAATCGCACCGAATAATACTTTAGACGTTAAATGAAAACTTGAACATTGCTACCGAAAGTAGCAATGTTCTAGTTTTCATTTAACCTTCGAACTATTAAGTGGTGCGATTAACTTGGCGAATGTTTTGGTGTGTTGGTATCACTCCTTTTAAGGGCCGAACCATTCGGAACTTGGCGGTCCCTTTTACCAGTTTTGGTCTTTGATATGAGATCTTATTTTACCAAAACAACGCTCATAGGCGTCAATTTTCTGACATTGGCGTTTAGTCAGGAGGTGAAACAGCGATTCCTACCCCAGTTGGCCTTGACTTGAAGAAGCCGTCTGCTTCACTGCTTCACGCTCGTCGAGTGCTGTTGCACAGAGAGATGCCGCTTGCCACTATTTACGTTGCCTTTTGGACTTAAATGTCAGACTGCCTGAGCGGGGAATCGAACCCACGACCTTTGAAATCAAAGGCCGGAGTCCTAACATTGTGTTAGCTAACATTTGCCATATACGGTTAGTAAAAATACCACGAATATTATTGTTTAGGAAGTTTGCGACAGCGCAATGTTTATTTTCTGGCATCTTTGAACTCCAATGTTGGCCGGCTTGAGCTACTATTTCCAGCGCCATGTTGTCTTTGCTTCTGCAGTCCTTGTCAAGCAGTGCGCTGGTAATCCTTATGTGACGTTACGTTGCGACCATTGCGACTGTGAGAGTTACTAACCCCTCATGGAACGTGCTGTTATAGGTTTAACGCGCTCACAGCCGAAGCCATGGCAGCAGACAGCGAAAGGGTAAATTCTGCTAGGTAATTTCAATTCCTAGGATCTTTTACATGCCACAATCGACAGGAGCACGAGGCATCACAGGGCCTTTCTCTTTTCGAAAACGCCAGGGGTGGTTAAGCTCAGGATCGATCTCGGGACGTCTTGCACTTGAGATGGTAGTGCTAACCGTTATAGCCTACCTTTCCCCATACATGGAACGTGCGTTAATAGTATCTGGACACTGCATCGAGCCCTGCGGACTCTCCCTTTTATGTATCTTCTGACTGAACCAATTCGTTGTAACTGAGTACACCCTTGTTGCATTCACACGCCGGGCTGAACTACTTTCTGACAGTCGGCGTGTATTTTTCTGCTCCGGTTCAGCCCTGGTGCAGCGAACTGAATTCGCGATTAGTTTCCCAAGCAGTCACAACCGTGATCTGATGGCAAGTGGGCAGGGGGATAGTGGCGGGATAGACTGGATGAAGAATGACTACCGTTTACGAGACAATGGCGGCACTTCTTGGCGCCCGTTTTAAGCCTAATTTAAGAAAGGCAATGACACACGGGTAAACTTCGTCCATTTCATTTAATGAATTAAAATTGTTTGTTTTTCGCACGTGGTGCTCGAACGCATTACGTACCTACCTCTTTTGGAAAGCACTTATTTAAGCCACACATCCGCGTTATAAACGGAGTATCCTTATTACGAATTAATAAGTGAGAAAGGGATGAAAAGTGTGCGGCCATGCACGCAACCACACGTTTACGAGCTAGAACGCGGTTCACTCCCAGGAGCTCCAATTCAAGTGAAGGCTACACGGTAGCTAAAGTGTTTCTTGCATGCACAGCGACAGAGGGTAAAAAAGTAAATTCGTTTGCGTAAAAACGTGTAAATTGAACACAAGTCTTAATAGAACGTTTACGGCATGCAAGTTATTGCACAATTGCTGTACAAGAAAGGCGTCACAAACTATCATTAGTAAGGGGGTTGTTCTCCAAAAAAAAAAAGAGAAGAACAGCCACAAATTGAGACTGTTTTTCTTTCAGACAGTTCGCTCGTAAGTTTCTGTCATTCGTTTCTTTGGGGGTGATGTAGCGTTAAAGTAAGAACCATTGGAGTATTTCTGTGACCCGCTTGATGGCATACGGAGAGAAAAGGGGATACGGAATTCCTGGAAGTAAGGGCACGCCAGCACTTAGGTTATACTCGCCCACACTGTAACAGTTGTGGTCTTAATACAATACACAGACAGAGCCACAAAACAAAATGCTAGCAGAGAGTGCACCAGCACGGATGGTGAAGACATGTGTACTGTGCAGCTTGAACGTGCATCTAAAGAGCCTGGAAAAAATACGAAAAGGAATGAACCGAAAACCTACAAAGCTATACGGACAGGGCAACTTAGCTTTACTGGAGCATATTAGAAAGACTGACATTTCTTACTGGAAGACATTGGAAAGGCCAGTATTTCTTATTTGACAATATTGTAAGACTTTTCATTTTCTATTGGAGTGTATTAGAAAGACTGACATTTCTTACTGGAAGACATTGAAAAGACTAGTATTTTTTAATTGAGGATGTTGGAAGACTGTCATTTTCTATTGAAGTGTATTAGAAAGACTGACATTTCTTCCTGGAGGACATTGGGAAGACTGAAATTTCTTACAGGAAAATAATGGGCAGACTTGCATTTCTCCTCAAAACACCTGGGATGAGAAATAACTCAGGCGTGAAGGGGTGCTTCGAGATGGTTGCCTCCATGTTGACTCTCTTGTGTGACTCAGTTTGACAACATTACATCAAACGTAAATGTTGTAAGCGCTTTCATTTTCCTCCTTTTTTCCTGGTGTGAGATGGTTTTGATGTATTCCCTTAACTCCTATAAATGCCGCGATTATGCGTGAGATACTCGAAAGTAGTGAGAGGGTTGGCCTTTTAATGATACGATATGAAAAAATCCGAAGATTAAATTACTTAACTTTCTTATAATTGAAGTAAGAATTCGTTCGTGAATTGAAGCATTAGAAAAATGCTAACTTGATTCTGATCATTTAATTCATTATTGGAGTAGCGAGCAGTAGCGAGCGACTCGGCTAGTTTACATTTTGATATCGTAAGCGATCGAAGACTATTATTCTCAACAGCGACATCAATGCTGCCTGAAAAATTGCTCACGAGCGGCTCTTCTGCAATACGGGTAATGGAAGACACCGACGATGTCATGCCAATGGGTGCGCAACGTGTGCATGTGGCCCTTAGAAGGGTTTGACGAGTTGCAGCCTTAGACGGGTTACTAGCTATCTTCCAATAAAACACTCCAATCTTCCCAATAAGCTCCAATAAAAAAAACCCTACTCTTCCCCTATATCCTCCAATAAGGAATACCAGCTTCCATAGGTAACGCCAATAAAACCAGGCATCCTAATCCTCCCTTCCACTAATAATGAACTGTCAACTGAAATTACCAACCTCCCCGAGAACGACTATAAAAAGATATGAGATATTTTAAGAAATACTATTTTGCCCAATAATTCCCAATCAAAGAAATAAGTGTCAACAAAAATTGCCAAAAACCTATGGAGAACTGCCAGCTTACCGAGAATTAGCCTACCATTTCACGAAACAGTGCGCTGGGCCACATTTTCTTGCAGTTTCAGTAACTGCCGAGATAAGTTCTAAACAGCAATGATTATACAGTGAATAAATTTTATCCGATTTTACTGATCCATTTATTGTACACAAAAATGTATGCAGGTCAACAAATAGCTGTTTTAATTCCTTTTTGCATTCTTTTAAGTACCTGTAACCTACAAAATTTTAAGCGTACTACAGAGAAAGGTAAATTGTGGGTCTCTTTTCTCTGGCTTTCGAGTCCAATCGTTCTACTTACACGGCTATTATCACTAAATTCCCGGAATCTCCCACAAAGTTCTTGGGAGTGTTGGACAGTAACAGTAAAACAAACAATTAGGACCACAGCAGAGAACCCATATACAATGACAGCTGCCCCAGTCAGTGCCCACACTAGGCTTATAAATCACAGGACCTAAGGGGGTTTTTAAGGCACGTTGGTGGGCCACTCATACACACGTATGTGTAATCCTACGCTAGGGAGCAGAAGAAGAAAAAAACGTGAATATTCTGGAATGTTGTTATTCCCTTTGTGCACCTGCGCCACAGAATGGAGATTTAGTTGTGAACTTTGTCCTTTTGTGAGGGAAGAATAACTTCCCGCCAGAGACTTCATTGGTGTGCGGGGCATTCGGAGCACGGCCCTCCCGGCTAGCGTCTCTGACCCCCCTCTCGCGCTGCGAGCTGCCAATCAAAACGAGAAGATGCCTTGGTGTATTTTCGTTGATTGCCATTTTTACTTTCGACTATTCAAAGTCTAGGTACTTGTTAACGTATCCGTAGACTCTTAAGACTGACACATTAGCCTATGTCAAACGTGTGTATGGGGTTGAGTCAGCATTTCACGATGGATACGAATGAAGTTTTCAACATCGGAGATGTCATCACGTCATTCCGATTCTAAACGGCCTTCGGCTTATTGTTTTCGATGGCGTCGCTTGTTACTACTGTACTTGTCAAATCGTTCGCTCCCGAGTGGCTCAGTTTGACAGTCTCTTCGCTGTAATCCGAGGTTTATCGCACTGGCTGACCTTAAACTAACAGAAGATAAACTTTACTGTAAAAAATCAAACTTCTTTAAGATCCAAACGCATTGTCTGAAATAGTCTCACAGCTGGAGACGTACACGAGTAAAAACGGATTAGAGTTCACTCGAACGCAACGAACTATAATTTGAACTCCAATTCCAGGGAACAAGGATTGTAACAATCCCAAAAAAGTAGGGTGACAGTTACAATCAGTGACAATTCCAGGCTTCTGCAAGGGAAGCAAAACAAGACGGGGGTTGATCGGTTACTCTTAAATCCGTCCACATGATACCACCCACCGCATTTATCTAAACGCAACATTATTTGTAGGAAGGGCCGCCCACTGGTCTGATGGATCCCTCGCACCTTTCTGTGGGCCAAGTACGCTTTGGGCCCCGCAGGCAATCTACGGACTTTTTTGTGTGACCTTTTGTGGTTTTTTTGTTTGAAAACATGAACATACTGAACACCTTTTTGGCAGTTTTATTTTTTTTAGCCTCTGCGCAGTGCTGATGGGCTAGGCCCCCTGATGGACTGAAACCACACTTGCTCCCCTCTCTGGTCAGTCCCGCCTGTAGGAACTAATACATAAGACTATGCAGCGTTTCTGCTCTCCGCATTCCACTGTATATGCAGAGGTTAAAGGCGGATTGCCGCCAAACAAAAGTTTGCAGCATCTAGCGCCATCTAGCGTTATGTATACCACGAGGGGGGGGGGGATTGAGGCTAATACAGATGCAAACCTATTTACGTATACCACGAGCCACGGCTGTTTGGCGTGATGTCATCATGAGTTAGCCAATGACGAACGAGAAGAGCGGATCTTCAGCCGTCTGAGTGGACGAGTCGAGTCACGTGATATGCGCGTCACAGCAAACAGCCGCATGGTTTAGTTATCTCTAGCGCTTGCTCGCAGCCAACAAAGGAATGCACAAAGAAACCTTTTTTATCACAACAAAATCGCCACGTCCCTCCTTAATTATTGAGTGAAAATTTGGTACGTCCTCGTCCGCCTGGACGCAAGCTGTAAAGGTTAACAATATGACTGCCACTAGATGGCGCCATGGTAGAATATGAAGTAAAATAGCGTGACGCCATCTAGTGACAGTAATATCGCTAACTGTTACAGATCACTCCAAGGTGCACACGAGGACGTCCAAAAAAACTCAACAATTTAAGAAGGACGTAGCTTGTTTATGGTGTTAAAAGAAAGATATTTCTTTCTGCATTCTTTTGCTTGCTGCGAACAACCGCTAGATAGCGCTAGATGTTGCATGGTTTAGCAACCTTTGGCAACCCGCTTTAAGCTTAAAGCTAGATTTTAATGTTATTTCACACTTCATTAACACTACCTAAAGACCAACGAATTAGCCAGAAAATGAACTCTTGACAGATTGAGTCCGTTTATCTTCACCTCGTTTGCTAAACGCAGGTATGAATAAATGTCCAGAGCAGATATGGACCTAATCTTGGAATTGACCTTTTAACGATTACGAGTTACGCCCCCCCCCCCCCAAACAAAAACTGCACACAGGCGCACCCTCCCCCCCCCCCTCCCTTTCCACACACACACAAATTCTCCTCTACAGGCAAAGCAGTAAGATAAACGGATGGCTGGAGAATCTCTTTGTGTAGTCATCTAAGCCAACAGATACGAAGTAATTTAGAAATCTTTCAGCAAATAAATATTCAGTGCCACTGCTATCACACATATGTACAGTGTTTGACTGTGCCAATCAAGCGTACTGCGTATCTGGGCTGAATACTCGTATCACGAAGTACATGAAAGGTACTTTCGCTTGCTTCGGTCAGCTGAACATAAGGGGTCGGACGAATATTCGAATATTCGTTCATTTAGAGCATATTCGAATAGGATATATTATATTCGAATATTTGCAAAAAAAATTCTGTTTAAATTTACTTTTTTTTTTTATTAATTCTAAGTTGGGTTTTAAGTCGTTCCTGTGGGCTTCTCGAGGCCCAGTCAGTCCGCACTATGCTTTTTCCCTTCCCATTTCCCTCCCAAACAATCTGTAGTGGGAATGATCCATAAGTTTTGGATTGCTAAGTGATCACTTGTTAGTGTAGGGAGGGGATCAGGAAGTGGAGATTACGGATGCATGCAGCAGTTCCCCTAAAACATTTAAGAAATAAAAAATGGGGAAGTCAACCAGGGCCATGGTAACCAGTTGATAGACGACGCCAACTTCAATATCATACGTGATCGGGAAAGTCACCTTGGTGAATTCCAGTTCATTCCATACTGCAGTTGGCAATTCATCATATTTTTTTTTTTTTGGGGGGGGGGGGTTGTGTTATGTATCCCTTCCAAGTTTCCTTGCCCAGCAGATTAAATTTTAGTTTTATTACGTATGCCTTTCATTTATACTACGTATGCCCTGCATTGCCTATAGACTAAATAAAACTTCGGTAGTTAATGAAAAACGGATTTTTTGGGGGGCGGGGGATCGGGCAAAACATAGGGAATGAATTTTGAACGAATATGCGAATATTTTTTTGGCGAATATTCGAATATGTTTTTTCCCTATTCGTCCGACTCCTACTAAATATATCACTGTGATGATGCAGCAGGTACTACGAATAGACTCCGGAATAATTCTGCATAACCTACAAGGTATCAAGTAAAATTAATGGAACAAGCGAGCAAAAATGTGGCTTACCATCGAATGTCCAAGGTATTCAGCGGCATTGTCGGAGATGTACAGCAATTTGCCATTCTGAGTCGTCATCATAAGGAAACCACTGAGGGCCTGTAAAAAAATTGAAAAAAATATTTTTAGTTACCGTTTTCTTTATAACAGCACATGTATGATTTTTAACTTTCAGTGTTTCTGTAAGCTAAAGCTACTCAGCTTTAAAAACTGTTTATGTGTGGTTAGTTTGATAGGTTTTTTTTTTATGGAACTTGACGGTTTACTGTTTGGATGGCAGACTCCAGTTTATTATTATTATTATTATTATTAGTTATGGTAATTAGTTCAGAAGTGTGCAAATGTAGCAAAGGCATTCACTTTTCCTATTTTTTTTCTCGTGAGGAACGGTTTTGCTACATTCACTCTAACTGCGCAGAATGTTCGAATACAGTGAGAAGGTATGTCCTTTTAACTAATTTAAATTTACCCTTTAACGGTTTAAGTCGTAGATCAAAGAAGCTTCCGTTTTTTTCCCCATGATATTAATGAGTAATTTCTTAAACTCATCGAAATTCTCATCAAACACCGGAGATTACTCTAATCAAAAGTGACGTCACGTGTTAGTTATTTTAGAACGTACTTGATGGATGCATCGATGAGAGAAATGGCGCTCCAATGTCACGAAAGAAATGTTTTTAAGAACTTTTGCTCACCATTGTATACTCACCAGCACCATAGATTAGAAAGTTCACCTCTTCCAGTTCTACGCAGGGCCCTAGCGGATGTTGCGGCTACTAATATCTCTGATAATGCTTTTGCCTTCGAAGCAGCACGAAGGCAACGCATTATCAGAGGTATTAGTATAGCCGTAACAGGGACGACGCTAGAATCACTTCAGTAGGGAGGCAGCAGTGGGGCAGCAATTTTAGCCAGGGGGGCGAACCGAAAAAATGCTACTTTTGCGCCCCCCCCCCCTCCAAAAAAAAAGTAAAAGTAAAACTCGCAATTCTTTCGCACGCCAAACGTTCTTAACTGTTTTCTACACCATTTTCTTTTATATTTATAAAAGAAGCTGAAAAAAAAATGATTTTACGACTCTCACAGTAATACCTGAGCCGTAACTACCGCTACAGGCCCGCGTAGGACGGGAAGAAGTGAGGTGCTATATCTAGTTAACTTTCTAATTTACGCCAGCACTCTGGAAGATAAATGCTACATGTGTTGTCAAAGGCGTTGCTAAGCAGTTCTGCGTAAAGCACCGGCCGATAAATTCGTTTATAACTGAAACACTGTAGGTTCACCATGTTTAGTTAGCTGATTCTGCAGTGACGTCACGCTGAGGGATTCGAAAATTCATTGCGTGTTTAAGAACAACACTACCTTGGGGACAAACTCTGAGAAGTTCGGTGAGTTTAGAAACGTGCTCAATGTTAGCTTGCTGTGTTTGTATCGATTTTTCTGTAGAACAGAAGCAATTTCATACTACCTGTAGCGCTCGAATCTGGAATGAGTCGTTGAGCTAGCTGCAAGGGGCGCTGGAAGGAAAAACAAACAGCGTCTTTAGTCAAACAAATGCTGTGAGAGCCGCTTTCGTAGGCCTAATAAACGTTGTTTTAGCCAATTCCGTACGCGTAGAAAGTTATATTCTGGTTGTGACGCGGAAGAAAAAAGATCCCAAAGGCTGCCAACAAATAAAAAAGTTGAGCTTTTTTAGCACAAAAAATCCGCTCTTCACAGCATAAGACTTGACAAATTACGCTAATGATTTTACCTCCACGTTTATACAGT
>JAHWFP010201085.1:22383-38571 GCA_023313725.1 Lithobius niger | reverse complement strand
ACTTCATCTTTAAACGGCTCTAGGATGGTCCCTATCTAAGCTAAACATTTTTTTTCTTCAGATTGATGGAAAAAAGAGAGCCACATCTTTCAGAATATTCTATGCATGTTCATTTGGGCTATTAGAAAGCTCTCAAAAGCAATTTGAAACTGAAAAAGAGCTCTCGCATGAATTAAGGGTGATATACTTGAAATACGATCTTGGGGTTCAATTGTTGCGTTTAGGCAAAAGATGCATATTACGTTTTCTGTCCATAATTGTGTTCTAACCGGTTTTGCTTACCATTATGCTTTCGACTTTTGGACGGTTAAGGAGTTACAGCCCTTATAAACGATTTCGGGAGAACATTTTACCCCCCCCCCCCCCCCTCCACCTCTAGTTAAGCAATGTTCCAGTGGCTAAAGTGTCGTAGATTTTGGAAGTATTTTATAAAATATATTTTTGAGACTAAATGCGACGGAATTGCGTTTGTTACAATTTGTCAGGGTCAAACCCATGATTGACCGGACTGAAGGAAGAAATACCAAATCAGTGTTTGTGGTTAGTAACGCTGGCCATCAAAGCTGGACTTCATTCACTCTGGCGGTAACTTGCTGTAAACCAGAAAGCAAGGCCATCGACCACAGACTAAAGTTCAAATCAGGATCCTTAAAAAACATTGATATTACAGTACTACACCGTTATACGCCATTATACCCAATAATACAATAGTTGACGGGAAATCAGAGTTACGACCTTACCACTTACAATCAATCTACTATAACAATGTTAGTTTAAAAAAAAAAAAAAAAAAAACTTGGCGAGTTTGGCTGTTAGTTTTTTAGGCTCTCACGCAACAATGCATACAAAATGATTGTTTATAACTGTAAACCTCTAAAGGCCCATCGTCTATTGTTATAAAGAGTTTCATTGTATATGCGATTATATACAAAACTCGCGGTAACTTGTCAACTATTTAAGATAAACGCATGCGGTTTGCGGCGTTCGTTAGCTAAAATTACCTTCTTCAATTCCTATTCCGGCGTATATTGACATACACCAGATCCTTACGCCGCTGTGTACAATTTAAAACCGTGATGGGAGAAAGACGCTAACTTGGCGAGTTTGGCTGTGTATAATTAAACCATTAATTTCTCGTAAACAAAAGGTTTTTGGAAATTTTCACTATATGACCTTTGTCGGAAATTTTATGATCTACAACTTTAGTCCTATGCATTATTGCCGTAAAGTTAACGGGAGACGAGATAATGAACGAAAACCAAAAACCGGAAGTGACTTTCGGCCATTTTTCCAAGATGGCGGCAAAAGCTCAACTCGGAATGTTGGGGAGTTTTAGTATGTTGGTTAGTATGACGTATAGGGGTTATGTACCAATTTTCAGCTTAATAGGAATTTGTTCCCGCAAATGCCTAATTTTAGGCTAATTTGACTGGACTAAACACGAATAAAGATGTTTCAGCGCTAGTTCCAGTGATTATTAAAAAAAACAAAGGATTGTTCTACGATAAGGCTTCTAGCTGGTTTCACCCTTTTCATTATATGTATGGAGTGTGTCCATGAGAAGTGGGCACAGTAGGACGACGGGACGACATGCCCCTGCGGATTTTTCCAGTTAAATTGTCCCTGTCATCACCTACAGTGGGGCAGATTATCCGGTTTGGGTTCGGCTTCCTTAACTAGGGCATCATCAGGTTACACTGTCGACAAAATGGAGCGAAGGGAAGAAACCAACCAACAAACCAGCCAACAAATAAAACAACAAACAAACCAACAAACCATGAAACAAAACCAACCAACCAAACACAAAACAAACAAACAAACACACAAACAAATCAACAAACTCAAACCAACAGCGAACATACCAACAAATCAACAAACAAAACAAAAAAACAACAAACAAACCAACCAACCAACCAACTAAAAAAAAAAAAAAAACAACCCAACAAACAAACCAACCCCAAAAAGAAAAAAAACACCAACAAACAAGCTTATAAACAATCCAACAAACAAACAAATAATCAAACAAACAACCTGTTAGGTGTGACCGAACAACCGTCATGTTGCCATGACTTGAGACGGGAGAATTTCGTGAAAGGATTTGGAATGGCTAAGATACTTTGGTGAGGTGTTCGTAGAATGCATTAAGGAAGCGAAATTCGAAACAGCATGAATTTATGAGTTGACAATCAATTACTAAAGTGATGACATTAAAGTCTGTTGAGGTAATTTTGGTCCAAACAAAATGGCCTAACATAGCCAAAAGGTAGGCCGGGTTGCCGATACGTCCGGGTGGGTGGACGATGGAATAAACGATCCTCCAAACCACAGGCGGCGCTAGGTGACGTCTTGAGATGCTTTCCGTGTCCACGCCGCATACCGCTGACTTGTTCTTATCAACAACCAGTCTTGCTGGTGTCCATTGTTGATGCTACATTCATCTGGATCAAACGTAAACAATCGTTGAGTCTATGACGTGACGAAACGTGACATCCGTTATCCCCCGCTAGATAGCTTGAGAAGCATCCACAGACGCTCGAACAAACGATATATTAATAAACAAAAACGGAACGTTAAATGTTTAGAGTAAGGATCTAAAAGTCAAAACCTAGAAGATTTACAATTTACAATTTTTGTTTTGTTTACAGACCACCTCTGGGTGTGCCGCTATCAATGTGCAAAATCAGGTTTTAATAATGTAGACGTTATTGCGTGATGCATCAATTAAAACCAACCAAAAACAAACAAACAAAAAAATCAAAAAACTATCGCTTCCCCTGTCGACATAATGGAGCAGGCTCTGCTTTCTTTGCTGTTGTGCTGGGTTTCCCGTTTCCCGCTTCCCGCTTCCAAATATTTATTTTTAAACTCAGAATGCTCAAACATTCCATGAATATGAGCATGTGACGCAAGTTTGAAACCACGTAAACCCATAACTGGTACAAGGAAGCCGTCAAGTTTCCAAAAAGGTTCGCCCTTTGAAAGTTGTTATATCATCCAATCAAGGAAAGACCCCTAAGGTAGCTAGCTACTTAGCTAGACATATAATCATTAAAATCATATTGGTTTAAAATGATACTCATACGCTAAAATTATTTTAAAACATAAAACTCCCAGTAAAATTAACATTTTGCCTTGTACTTTCTAAACAATAAGAGACAGCTGCTTGGGATTAAGACCATTGGAAAGCTGGCGAAAAAAACATTCAAAATGGTGAATTCAAACGTCAAGATCGGTAGACGAAAAGTCAAAATATCTTCAATTTGGTTTATTAGTTTATTGGTTTATCTGAAAACTGCTCATGATGTCATAGTTTGATCAGGTAAATCAATCAGAATGAAGGAAACACTCTTCAAAGTTTTTTGCAACTTCCCTCATGGTACTTGATTGTTAGCTAGGCTGGCAATTCTAGTTATCAATCTATCTGAAAACTGCTCATGATGTCATAGTTTGATCAGGTAAATCAATCAGAATAAAGGACACACTCTTCAAACTTCTTTGCAACTTCCCTCATGGTACTTGTTTGTTAGCTGCGCTGGCAATTCTAGTTACCAATCTATCTGAAAACTGCTCATGATGTCATAGTTTGATCGGGTAAATCAATCAGAATAAAGGAAACACTCTTCAAAGTTCTTTGCAACTTCCCTCACGGCACTTGTTTGTTAGCTGAGCTGGCAATTCTAGTTACCAATCTATCTGAAAACTGCTCATGATGTCCTTTGCAACTTCCCTCACGGCACTTGTTTTGTTAGCTGGGCTGGCAATTCTAGTTACCAATCTATCTGAAAACTGCTCATGATGTCATAGTTTGATCGGGTAAATCAATCAGATTGAAGGAAACACTCTTCAAAGTTCTTTGCAACTTCCCTCATGGTACTTGATTGTTAGCTGGGCTGGCAATTCTAGTTACCAATCTACCTGAAAACTGCTCATGATGTCATAGTTTGATTGGGAAACTAATCAGAAAGAAAGAAAATTTTACCTGCCAAAATAAACTTACCATGAACAAACTGTGACGTCATGTGCACGCTTTATGACCTCATGGCTGTTTAGCATCTTGGCTCTCAGCTTTTGGCCTATTTTTTGGCCCATTTTGTCAACTTCATTATTCCTCAACAACATGGCTGATTCCGGATTTTTTTTTTACGAACCATCTCTAGGTGTACCGCTATCAATGTACAAAATCTGGTTTGAATTGATGCAGTGGTTATTGCATGCTGAGATTACAAAGATTGCATTCGAGCGTATTCATAAGCGGCGCTCCGCTCGGCCTTCGGCCTTGCTTCGCTCCAATTAAAACCGACAACACCAACAAGATAGTTCGTATAATGGTTTGAACTCAGCCTCCCACGTTAAAGCTAAAATTTTCGTTTCCCACTTGACTATCTATCAGTCCTGTAACTCCGAATAAAGGAAAATGGCGCTGACAGACAAATGCAGACAAACCAACGGAAGGATCTGCGCTGAATCAAGTACACCAGAACGACATGGTATGCCAATGTATCGCTAATTAGCTGACAAAACAACACTTCTTCTTGACTCTACTCCTAGGCTGTACACATTAATGTAATAGATTATATATTCTTGGAATGCCGCCCGTAAATTTATGAATACTAACCTGCATTATTGAGAGCCGCATAACTCTGGAGTCTTGAGTGCTGGTGTCCGAGATGTAAGCAGCAGCACCAGCCACCATGGGCATCAAGCCACCACTAAAAGCCCAAGGAAGAGCAGTGACGAGCAAGTAGCGAGGCTCTAATTCTGTCTCCCAGTAAGCGTATGCTGCCAAGAATGCCGCCTGAATGCAAATACCAATGTTGGGCAAGAGAAGAAGGGTTTTACGGCCATGCTTGTCACTCCATGGTCCAAGGAAAAGAACGAGGACTACTATTGGAAAGGTTTCCATAATTGTCTGTGAGTTTAAAAGAATACGGACACCAATGTTACTTCTGCAGTCACAGATACACAAAGAGGACAAAGGTAAACAAAGAAATGATTACTATCCAAACCGAAGTAATATGCACCAAACCAATTAATCTTAAAATAATAATAATAATTGAAAACTGGGTTCGCAATGATTCATACACTTTTCGAAGTACAAGTTTCTTAACACGTGTGGATGTGTGTACCAAAAATACAGTAGAAGTGCCCACAATGGTCTAGTTTGTGGAGTATGTGGTTTATTACGTTGTTACATTGTTTACTACGCATCCCAGTTCATGGTAAGAATGTCCTGGGATACATTTTAACAATGGATATTAAGCAACCCAGTGCATGGCAAGAATGTCTTGCGATGTGTTTCCACATTGAAAATTATGCATCCCAGTACATGGTAAGAATGTCCTGGAATGCGTTTCCACATTGAAAATTACGCATATCATGGTAAGAATGTCCTGTGATACATTTCAACAACGGATATTAAGCAACCCAGTGCACGGTAAGAATGTCTTGGGATATGTTTCCACATTGAAAAATAAGCATCCCAGTACTTGGTAAGAATGTCCCGGAATGCGTTTCAACATTTGATATTAAGCATCCCGGTACATGGTAAGAATATCCTGGAATGCGTTTCAACATTGGATATTAAGCATCCCAGTACATGGTAGGAATGTCCTGGGATGCGTTTCCACATTGATAATTACGCATCCCAGCAGATGGTAAGAATGTTCTGAGATGCGTTTTCACACTGAAAATTACGCATCCCAGTACATGGTAAGAATGTCTTGGGATGCGTTTCAACAATGGAAATTATGCATCCCAGGGCATGGTAAGAATGTCCTGGAATGCGTTTCCACATTTAAAATTACACATCCCAGGATATGGTAAGAATGTCCTGGATGCGTTTTCACATTGAAAATTACGCATCCCAGCACATCGTAAGAATGTCCTGGGAGGCATTTCATCATTGGAAATTACGCATCCAAGGACGTGGTAAGAATGTCCTGGGATACCTTTCTGTATTGAAAATTACGCATCCCAGGAAATGGTAAGAATTTTCACAGTATGGCTTCTCCTTGGGTGTAAACTTCTACAAAACAAAAATTGTTAAGGATTCATGCCGAGCTTTTCGGCCTTTTGAAGTCTTGATATCAAAAACCAAGTTCTTTCATCATCAAGTCAATTTCACCGAGTGTTCGAAGGTTAAATAAAAAATATGGAAATTGCTTATTGCATAATTTTTAATTATATTTCATTTAACGTTCGAAGTGTTAGTCGATGGGATTAACTTGGCTGAAAGTGCTTGCATTTGATAAGATGATTTCAAACATCCGCAGAGTTCGGCGGGAATCCTTAACAAGTTTTGTTTTGGGAAGATATCGACCCAAAAAGGCATTTTTGTGCTTTTTTGGCTTTTCATCCATCAATTTCGACATGGAAGAGCCAAAAATCCAGTTTTATGGTCCCTTTTTTTAAATTCGACGTGTCACACGTATTAATGTGGTTGTGCCCAATAAAAGGGGTATGCACGATTTCTGTCAGCGACATCTCCTTAAAAACCAGACTCATTAGTTCAATTATGATCCAGGAACTTAAAGTCTAGTGGTGGGAGAGTTGCAGTGTAGAAGCTCAAAACGTATTATGCTCTCAAAAATAAGATTTTGAGTAAAACACTTGGCTACCCTCTAAAGAGGTCCTTCAGTAATAACTTGATACTAACCGTCGCCCGATAGTACACGATCAGTGGATGACGTCAGCTCTACCTTAGAGTAAAGGTGTGCGTTCGAACGAAAATTTGCCGCTGACAAATGCGTGTAACTGCGCATTTCGGCAAGTCAGCGCTTCAATATTGCGGTCGGTCAGAGGCTATACATAGATATCGAGTTGGTTCATCTCTTATCGCGAAGAACAGTACAAAGTGAGTCGTCGCGGCAATCCGGATGATACACCGAATTTTTTTTGCTGGAATCTGGATGGTACACTGAATGCGAGGCACGCATAGCCTCGCTGCTTTTCGGGTGCGATATATTACAGCATTTTATTACGCTTATTTGTGGTGTTTTTTCTTATGTCCTGTTTTTACAGTGGCGGACTGGCCAGGGAGGGAAGGGCGGGGTATTCCTCCTGGTCTCTGACTCTCAGATTTTTTTAATCCTTAACAGGAAGACTCACTCACGTAAGTTTTATTGGTTTATTTACCCACAGATTTTAAATTACAAACAATAATAATAATAATAATAATAATAAATAATAATAATAATAATAATAAAGATCATTATAAAACGCTACTAAATAAGCACTTTGTATTGAGTTGGCCTACATGTATCATTTGATACTGTTTTCTCGATCTCAATGCAAAACATTCCGCTCCCCTCCTTACTTAGGCGGTGATGCACATTTGTGAGGGGTAAAAGGGTGGGCCCATCAATGGTTCGACGCGCATCACGACCCAGTTTTTTTTTGTTTCGCCAGTCCTAATTGACATATTTCACAACATAGGGCTGTGGACCCTTGGGTAAAGTTTCCCTCGTACTCTGTCTTCATGTCTGTCTGTTGAACACTACCGCAGTTACGGCCAAAAGCATGAACCGATTCGAATAAAATTTGGTGTATGTATTTCTTGAAATATGGCTGAATGAATTTATTTATTCTGTAATTAGTTTTAAATAAATAAATAAATAAAATATTAGTTGCGAATCAACAGGTCTGACAAGGATCAGATACGATCACTAAAAGTCAGCCTAAAAGTGGGACGTAGAGGATGCCAACAATAGAAAGTAAATGGCACAACAATTTTTAAAATGGGGTATGAAGGGACGGCGGGGAGAACTGACCAAGCTAAAAGATATACAAAGATAAAACATCAATAAAATAAAATAAAAATGAAAAAATAAAAAAAATAATGCCAATACAGGACAGAAGTCCGTTGTCATACAAAGATAAAAATACAATAAGATTTAAAAAAATAAAAAAAATGTCAATACTGAACAGAAGTCCGTCGTTATACAAGATCAAATAACAAAAAAGTAACAGCTTAAAACCGACTTATGCAACCGTCAGAAATCTGGACAGATTCAATGTATGTAGTTTTGCTTTAAAGGAATTCAGGGCTGGCAACATCACCAACTCGCCAGGAAGACTGTTCCACACTTTTACAACACGGTTAGCAAAAAAATATTTACGGCAGTTTGTGTGCGAAGACCCCAAAACCAGTTTAAGTGGATGCCCTCGTGTCCGATAATCCGTATGCAGTTCGAAGAATTTTGAATAATCAAACGTGACATGGCCATGCAACAAAGAGTAAGTCAGATTAAGGTCGGCCTTGAGACGACGTAACTCAAGAGTGTCCAAGTTTAGAAGTTTGAGCCGATCTTCGTAGGATTTAAATTTAAATCCACGCAGTGATTTTGTACAGCGCCTTTGGACCGCTTCAATGTGGTTAATATCCCGGACCAGGTATGGGGACCAGACAGGGCTCGCATGCTCAAGAATGGGCCGAACGTAAACTTTAAATGCACGTACCAAGGTGGTTACATCACCAGAAGTAAAAAGCTTTTTAATCCAAGCGACTCGCTGGTTGGCTGCTTTAACAATATGATTGCAATGGAGTTCAGCCTTCAAATCGGAAGTCAACCATACACCAAGGTTTTTAACAATCACAGTGCGTGGTAAATTCGTTCCACGCAGCAGAGAATAAACAAAGTTAAAATTGGATTTACCAATAGCAAAAGTACTACATCTGTTGGGTGTTAAAGGCAGCTGCCACAATGAAGACCAGTCTGATAGTTCAGTAGTGGCAGTTGATAAGTCTTTGTGGGTGGCATCATCGACTACTTGCGCATGCAACTCCACATCATCAGCAAATTTGTTTAAAACAGTGTTTGAAGACTTGACTGTTAAATCATTTATAAAAATGACAAAGAGTAGCGGTCCCAGAACACTACCCTGCGGCACTCCACTCAACACCTTCCTGACATCTGAGTGCTAATCACCCACAAGAACACACTGGGAGCGTTCAGACAAAAAATCAGTCAGCCAGTTTAGCAACTTGTTCCGAAAACCAACGTATTCTAATTTAGCTAATAATTTACTGTGGACCACAGAATCAAATGCCTTTGCGAAGTCGATGAGGATGACATCAGTGGGAATGCCCTCATCAAGTGAACTGGTCCAGTCATCCAAGATGGAAAGAAGTTGTAAACAAGTGGATCTCCCAGGTAAAAAACCAAATTGATCGTCCCTAAGGAAGTCATGGTCCATAATGTAAGAAAACATGTGTGTGCGGATTATACGTTCCATGATTTTACAGGGAACACAAGTCAAATCAATTGGTCGATAATTTGTCGGGTCAGAGGAATTTCCCTTCTTAAATATTGGAGAAATGTGCGCTGACTTCCAGATATCTGGAAGCTTACCAGTTTTCATGGACAGCTCAAAGATTAATGAAAGAGGTTTACTGATCACACATTTAATTTCACGATAAAAAAAAGTGGAATAGCCATCGGGCCCAGTACTGTGACTAGGTCTTACGGAAGATAAAGCTTTAAATACCATGTCCGACCCGAAAGTAGGGCACACACATTCGTTCATAGTACGAGTGCCAGAAAGTGGTGGTATAAAATTATTATCAACCACGAAGCTGCCAACAAAGGCACTGTTGAAAACATCTGCTTTCTCTTTGTTTTTCAAGACAAATTTACCATCCACACACAAGGGAGGAATGCTTCTCACACATCCGTTTTTTTTTTTTGACGAATCTGAACAAAGATGCCATGGAGCCCTCCATCAAAACTTTACGCTCAGCAATCACTTCGTAGTCACGGGATTGGCGAGCATAGGATAACTGACATTCCTTGTACCGTAACTTGTTTCGTTCACAGGGGTCACGTTTGAATACACGCCATAACCTCTTTTTCTTTGCACGTAGCTTCTGTAAGGATTTAGGAACAGCACTGTTTTTGAAGAGTGTGCTAGGTTTACTCGAAACCCACGTGCTGGACTGTTGAACGCATGCATTCAAGGTACCCAAGAAACTATTCCAAGTGACGTTTATAGCCCCTTTACAATCAAGAGTGTGCAACCAACCTATCTCCTTAAGTCTAGACCGTAGTGCTTCGTAGTTTATAAACTGTTTAGGTTTGGATGTATTACCCACTGGAATTCTGTTGAGTGAATGAATGCAAAAATTCACCATACAGTGATCACTGGACCCAAAATGATCTTGGACAGAAACTCCATAAACTAACCTATCACAGTCAACCAACACAAGGTCCAAAATGTTATTTAAACGAGTTGGTTCGGTTATGAGTTGCGATAAACCCAACTCAGACACACAGTCCAAGAACGGCTGTTGACGCCTATCAGCAACTGCATTCATTTCCCAATTTATGGTAGACATGTTAAAGTCACCAGTAATGATGTGCGAGAAACCAGGCAAAATAGATTTCCTAAAAAATGTACACATTTTAAAAATACAATCTTCATCATAACCATCAGGTAAATAGCCAAATAAAATTCGTACCTTTTCAGGAAAAAAATCAATGCACATGGCCTCCACATCAACAGATATTTTGCTCACCACAAAGGGAATACCGCATCGAATAAGAAATAATAGACCACCAGCCCGAGAACCCCGGTCTCTCCTAGCGAGTTGGTAAGGGTGCCCACCGAGTAACAGACTATCGGGCGTAGATGCATCCAGCCAGGTCTCTGTCACCAATAAAACATCATATTGCAAAGATGAAAGCAGAAACCAAAATTCTTGCAACTTCTGATTTAGGCTTCTCGCATTGAAGACAACACACTTAACAGCCCTATTGGTTTGGGATGATGGAGGATTACATACATAAGGGGAACGTGAAGGGGGTTCGGCTACGGTAAGCCCATTGGAATAATGCCCCGTTAATAAGCCCAGTTTCCCATGTAGTCTGGGTGGAGAAGAGCATAGTTAATTTCGTCAACGAGAATACACTTGCCCTCACGAGATAAATGGACACCATCGCGGGCCATACAGCCTGGGTTATGTAGCAACTGATCCCAAATCATAAGAAATTGCAAGCCTCTTTCCGTACAAAGGTTAACCAGCTCACTGTTGGAACAAATTGCACCATTTCGAAGGGCACGATTTCGAGTTGGAAAGATACCGACAATAATGATTTTAGTAGAGGGTTTAAAACTAAAAATTGCATCTACAGCACGGGAGAGACAATCCTTGATAAAAAGAGGCGTGTTAGAAGCTATGTTGTTGCTTCCGGCGCACAAAATAAATGTAGGATTAGCAGAAGTATTTTTGACAGCCTCTGGGATTTTGGACTCAAGTTGCTCAGCACGCAGGCCAGGCCATGTCCATGTAATGGAATGGCCGCCAGTAGCATTTACATGAACATTTCTCATGTGGGAATCGCCAACAATTACAACATCATTAGGGGCCGAGCACGTATTAAGAGAGCGGTTGTCACTAGCTAAGTTTGTCGGATTCTTAGCATCAAGTAAACATATGGTTTGATCAGATGCACGGCAAGGTCTAGAAGATACACTGCTGGGAATTTCAGGCTCATCTCCCACATCAAGTGGTGGGAACTGGAACAGAGTAGATGCAGTATTAATGGAGTCACTAGAAGGCTGTAGAGCACAGACTTGCGTATTAGCCGGACTTGGTTTTGGTCTCTGAAAATTTTTTGCTTTATTCTTTCTTCGTGTTGTGATCCAAGCATTTGGTGGCAAAGACGATGGACTGGTCCCAGCTGAACAGGGGGCTTTAACTTCGGGGGGTATCACATTGTCAACATGAGCTGAGAGCAGTTGGATGGAACCTAAGTTTGTCTTTTTTAGGATGGCGCTGACTACAACATTCTCAGTCGAAGTAACGTCCTCATTAGTAGTAACCACACGTGCTGCAGTCACGCCACTTATGCGCTGATCCAGTAATTTAAATTTGCCATCAATGATGTCAAGCAAAACAGCAGACTGTTTAAGTAAAACATTTTCAAATTTAGTTCCCAGATTGTTAATGCTCATGTGTATGACCTCACTAAAGGATTCCATAAATCACATCACGTATGAACACAATCTATCAACACGATCACCTTCAGTAGAGTTGGATGCAATTTTTGCAGCATGTTCCGATCCTTCACCTGGGCAGTCATTTTCCACATTGGTTTTAAAAAAAACTCATCACGCACGATTTCACGAACCAAATGGAACGAAGTCGACAGGGTTTCAGTTAAGTTGTCAAGCTTTACGTTAAGTTCTTTGCTTACAATATCACACTCGAGTCTCCCAATTTCAACAGTATTACGAATGCTTTCGATGTTAGCAGCTGCCTCAACAACAACCGCGTCATTTCTGGTGGCTGTAGAGGGAAAAGCACAAGAAACCGAAACTTCTGGTTGATCACGGTGAGTCACAGGGGAGCAAGGTACAGTGTCATTCGAATCTTCAAACGTATTATGGCTATAGGAATTTGTGGAAACACGTTTTGGCCTGGAAGTGTTCTGCTTACTTTTTGGAGCAGGCTTAGAGGTGCGAAGTCCCGCACGTTTAGTCTTTGCCCGTAAAGGACGCGTAATGGGCGCAGGAGTGCTGGTGATAGGTGCCATCACACACACAAAAAAAAGGCACAAACACCAAAAGCTTTAGTGGAATAGATACAGGTTGGTCCTAGATATCTTATAAGAAAAAAACAGCAGAAAAAAAAAATTTTGCAGTAGCAAGTCCTCGGATTGGGTTTGACCCAGCACTTTCACAAACGTATACGGTAATGTGAATGTCTGTAGAACAAATAATGCTAATAAAAATCCAACTTCTTCGAGTGCCCAAAAAAAGAGGAAAAATGGTCAAAACACTCTGGGTTGGTGTGGAATAGGGTCAGGGGGTCGCCAGTAACAAACCAGGCGCTAATACACTCCAAAGAAAATGTGGCTCCAGCCAGGCTTGAACCCACTGACCAAGCACAAAACAGCTCAGCAACAGCCAAGATGGCTGCCTCCAGTAAATGACGAAAACGGGCTATTACCCCAAATTCATAACACTCATAGTTTGTTCAATTTTACACCAAGAACTTCCTAGGAGGTCGCAAAAGGACCTTGGAGTCCTTATCTTAAAACTCACCAAAGGTGACTGTTCAGTGAAGTCGACACCCACAAAAAAAAAGTGGATGCACTGGAGCACAAGTGTAAACCCTGACATCCCTCTGACATCCCATAATCGATCTTAATTCATAATTCATAATTCATCATAATTCATCATTAGTTTGTCGTATATAGGCATAATATCAAAACAATGGCGAAATGATTAATTTTGTATGAGCAGTCCAGATTCTTCCTCTACGCTGCAGTATGGTAAGTGAAGGCAGGTTAATTTGGATCTCTTTCCACTGACTACATACGCACATTTCTAGTAACAAACATTCCAATGATTCCAATGGTAAATCATTGGACCAAAAAATTAAGCAAAATGACCAAAAACTTAAGCCACGTGAAATTGCAGTGTTATATTCAATATGGACTTTGTCACAATTTGTGTGTGATTATTTTAACTTTTTTAATACAACTAAAAAGTGTAAATAAATTTGAAGTAGTCAACCTCACGTACCCTCAGCGCAATACGATTTCTCCTACTTGTCGGGGGGCCCCCCCCCCACCTCGAAATTAACTGCTGAAATTACTGGAAATATAGTGTTCGAAGAATTAAAAATGTAAAAGCTTGATGAACAAGAACAAAGGGGACGGGAAACTGTAAAACAACGAAGTTTTCAGTTTGTTTGTTTTTTTTTGTAACAAACCCAATATCAGCATCCGACAAAAACTTATGTGGTCAGTGATTGCATCGCCGCTCAAGATTCTGCATTAGTTGCGTCGTCGTTCCAATCTTCATACGTTAATTACAGATTTTTTTTTATTCTACCATACGACACGTCGAATTACTAATGCAGTGTTAGTGCATCCTTGTTAGAGTCGATTAGACTCTTATGCGAACGGTTTGTCTATCTGTCTGGGTGTCTGTCTGTCTGTGTGTTCGCGCTATAACATTTTAACGAATTATCGGATTTCTGTCTAATTTTGCACACAGATTCTATGGCACATTTCTAGGTCTAAGTTCGAAAATGGGTCGAATCCGTTGGGGAAATCGTCCGCTAGAAATAATCAAAGATTTTTGTTCGCAGCAAACGTTCGTTATTTTTTCTTAAGCCGACTGACGTCATCCATCCACGACCAATTACTGGGAACTATGTAGCCTTCGTCAGCGGCTGATGTTACCACCAACCGACCAATGACTGGCGACTTCCACGAATTATTCTACAGATCACTGACGTAGGCATGCGGCTCCACTGATCTCATTCGTACGAACTGGATAACAAGCTTGTATAGTCGTGTCGGCATGCGTAATTAGCGTAGACTTGGGCTACTTATTTGGACAAACGTTCATGACTTTAATACTTAGTATTTTTTTTGGAGGGGGAAGGAGAAATATTTAAAACAACTTCTACTGTGCGACATTTTTGTTGTCAGGGGAGGGGGGGGAATCAAATTCATAAAACTACTTTTGGGCAATGACTGTGCTGTCTAGATATTTCATCCTTATCAGTCGTGCGATATGGCAACGTCGCAGTCGGATAAATGAAATGTTCAAAACGCCGAGACTAAATGGTTTGGAGGCTTCCTGTTATCGTAAAACTGCCAAACGGTGCTGAATATTTTTAATGTTGATTCACTTCACTAGCGTTCTAATTAAACTTACAGTTTAAAATGAAACCGATTGAAGAATCGTAGTGGGCTCGTCTTTAATTGAGAGGTGTGCGCCGCCATGCCATCCAACGCAGTTGATCAAAACATGTATGGGGGGGGATTGAGGCAAAAAAAGTTAGAAATACAAGCGACCACTGGTTTTACAGTTGCATACGCGTCGTGGAACCGCGGCCAAGAAATCATTTGGGTGTTAGGATTGTATTCTTAGGAGGGGTAATTATTCACACGTGTTAGACAATTAGTAGCCATACCGATCGCTGTATTCGCAAGAGAAAACAAATCGACTCTCACTATAATTGGTTTAAACAGGTTTATTTACTTTTCCATTTTGAGGACAACAGTAAGGTTTCAGCAAAACTGTGGCATCAGAAACTTTAAAGGAAAGCTTATCCGTGTTCCTTCACTGTTTTGACTTCGGCACCATCTAAAACTTACCACCCATTGCCACCAGATCTGTTCATCCGCTTATCGTCGTTTGGCTGTTGTTGATCGGTTTCAAATTGGGTAATAACGTGACACGCGTGTGGGCATTTAAAGTATTTGTCCGACCGATTCTAGAATATGCAACTCCTGTTTGGTCGCCTTATCTTCTTGGTGATATTGACTCAATTGAAGCTGTCCAGAGACGCTTCACTAAGAGGCTCCCAGGCCTCCGTGACAAACCTTACCGTGTTCGTCTCGAGCTTCTTGGACTTGAATTACTCGAACTTCGAAGGATGAGATTTGACCTTATCTTAACCTATCAGATACTCCACCAGCAACTCGACGTCATTTTACCTTTTTTCGATCTGGCCCCGACCATTGCCCGTACTAGGGGTCATAACTGGAAACTTTCCATTCCCTCCGCACGCCTAGATTGTAGAAAGAATTTCTTTTCTGTGAGGGTGGCTCACATTTGGAATGCCCTGGGTGTTGATACCGTCAATGCTTCCTTTTTGGCCTTGTTTCGTTGTAGACTATCCAAAGAAAATCTAAACTCTTTTCTCAAACGGCCCGTCTGATTTTCTCGTTCTTCTTAACTTTCATCCTGGATCGGTGTTAGTGGCTCACTCCCCTTCCGATTAAATTGCAGGGTATTTTAAATTTTTTTTTTAATTATGATTTTTTTTTAGTGTTGACAAATCCCACTATTTGGGTGGTTTAGTTTTTAGTATTCACCGTAGCATTACTTTTAAATTTTTTAACACTGTTTTTACTTTTTATTTGTACAGCATCATTTTGGGCCTTTTAACACTTTTCACACCCTTCCCATGTCCTGCACGTTTGGCGATGCCATCGGGGGCCTTTGAGTCCCTGGCAGGTGTAACCTTGGTGGTAAGGCATTCGTGTCCCCAAACCTCTTACCATCATCCATTCCTTGGCCGTTTATTGTACACTGTATTTACATGTAATTGTGGCTGGCTGTCAGTGACTCCCCAGTCCTTGCCAGACCCGTTGCTATCGCAACAAATATTATTATTATTATTATTATTATTATTATTATTATTATTATTATTATTATTATTAT
>JAHWFP010201085.1:0-22373 GCA_023313725.1 Lithobius niger | reverse complement strand
ATTATTATTATTATTATTATTATTATTATTATTATTATTATTATTATACCATTTCATACAATCCTTGTAGTCGAGCTAACTTGGAACATGACAAGACTAGTCTGGGCATGTTGTATAACATGATATCAAACTACATAAATCGTGATGTCATATGCAATTGATACACACACTTAAATACACGAATTATATCATGACAACAGACTAAAGTTCGCATAGTTCAGTTCCGATCTTTGCAATCACTTAACTGCACTGGGGATATATCGTTTCCTAAATGCTTAAGGTTCATGCTGTATTTAGGTAAACCGTTTGAGCTTCTACATTGCCGACTTTTCAACTGGATTTAGCTTGCCTCCTCAGCTGTTAAATTTAACACTAATATCATGTTATGTTACGTAATGAGGAGCATATTTCATTGAAAATGCCTTTAACCGGGTCCCGAGGTAGTAAAATTCTTGTAAATACCATCCCCACCAAATACCATGCATGTCACCAGAAGTAAAGCAATTGTACGATGTTGCTTTACTTCTGATGACGTTCCAACAAAAATCTGGGCATTTACGGTCTATGTAAGGCCACTACTGGATATGCAAGCCCTGTCTGGTCTCCATACCTCCAAAAAGACATAGAACTTGTTGAGTCTGTACAGCGACAATTCACCAAAATGTTGCCTGGCATGCAAAACTTGCAGTATTGCTTTCGTTTGAAAAGGACGGGACTTGATTCCCTAGAACGCAGATGAAGGATAAAGGCTGACCTAATTTTAGTTTTTAAGATTATGCATGGCTTGTCTCACTGTAGATCTCCCTTTTTTTTTGATTGTAGGGCTCGTTGGACCAGTGGTCATTGTTTTAGATTTACCTTTCCTGCTACCAAACTGGATTGTCGGTGTCAATTTTTTGCCATGGGAGTGATCCCAGTAAGGAATTCACTGGCTGAGGAAACCGTCACTGCAAAATCTGTTAATAATTTTAGGAAAGTTTTAAATTTGGAAGTCTTGACTCCCTTTTTAAAAAGGCCAGAATACTGTGTATAACTTTGCTTTTGGTTTCTTGGTTTTTGTAGGACTCTTATGCACTAATTTTAAGTTTGGACTGGAGTAAGCCTGGCTTTCAGCCCTTCCTGCACCAAGTCACTTTTTTTTACAGTAACTAAACATTTATTTATTAAGGAATAGAAGGTGTCGGCCAATAAGCTTAAAGTGTGCGCGGCCTATCTTGAGTTCGCCCCAGAACGACACAGATAATCAATTGTATGTTAGCAGAGTGCCTTGTTGATATCCAAGATGGTAGCAAAAACAATGGCGGCCGTCGACTAAAGCCGCTCCTTCCAGGAAGATGTAGTCGCTCATAAATACCTGCAGGACTCAAGACACTTTAGAGCTTTAAAAGGCCCAAAAGCGACAGATGGAAGGAACCACCTCCAGGACAGTTGTTTTTTTGCCACATGAGGGAAGAAACCGGAGTACCCGGAGGAAACCCTCACGCAACAGGATGGAAGCAACCGGAGAAAAACCAGTACATACACACTTCCCTTCACCGGTATCGAACCTGGGTCTGTACAAAGCCAGATATGTACAGCTCTGAGACCAAGACGCGTATCGAATCTGACGCCCCAGTTCTCGCAGCTACCCGTCCACCCAAATCCCGGCACAAACCTATTTTGGTCTTACGCAGCTATTCACAAAATTTCGTAACATTAAGGCCTACCTTGTACATCGAAAGCGTAGAAGACAGTTGCTGAGCTTCTTGTTCCAAGGTGCTATTGGCTGTTAGGTTCTTGCATACGTCATCACTGAGGTTGAGTTCGAGCAGGCAGTATTTGCGTATGACAAGGCTCTGAGTGGTGACCAATCCCAAGGTCAAGGAGAAAATGAACAGAAACAGGAGAGGTTCAACTGTGATAGTGCCGGCCATCAGTTGCACCTTCTCTTGGAGGGACTGAGAGGAAAAAAATGGCGGCCTCACTGGTGGAGGATACCAAGACTTTTTGTCTTTGGTGTCATCATAACCCGATGCAGACTCTACTTCACCGGAAATCTGTAAACAATGAGAAACGTTTAACTGAAATAACAATTCAAGCCCCGTAATTTACCCTGGATTTCTTACATTCCATGATAACATACCAAAAAAAAAAAAAAAAAAAAAGGAGGAATTGGACAATTAAATATGTACGCATCTTAACCCCTTCTATCAGGTAGATATTAAAGGAACCTATGTTCGCTCATCCTGGTTGCTGGAGGTTGCGGATCTGGTTGAAGCCCAGGAAAGGAGATCTTGGCAAAGTCCCCGCCAGGACTGCCGGCCAGGGTAGCATGAAAGGCTACCATGCTCCTTCTGTGGCTTTGGGAACTATTCTGACCAATTCTGGATAATCTTTTGTCGGAGGTTCCCCGTTTCGAATCCCCGGATTGGCTTCTCCCGTTACCAGATGCTTATTCTTCTCAAAAAAGTCTGGTAATGTTCAAAATTGAGCCGGTTCAGCCACACGAGCATTAAATTGTTTCGTCTGACCTAAGGCTCATAGAAAGAATTTTTAAAAAAGGTTAGTTCGGGGTCATCAGAGCAGGGCTTAACTCAACAGTTTCGGGAACTGTGAGTTACGCCCTGTTCTGATGACTCCGAACTAACCCCGAGTTTAGGGAAGGAGGGGGGGGGGGAGGTGAACCGCAGCATTTGGTGAAGACATCATGTGATATCATGGTCCTCAAAAACGTTCTTTTTGTATTGAAGAGAGTGAAAAAAGTCGATTATTGCAATAAACCAGGGTAAGCAAGTGTATTTATCACCTTTCAAAGTGAGCTTTCCTAAATGTTTCAAAAGCAGTAAAACTGATGAAAATGCGTACTTAGCTGCTTCTCGGCACATTTTCATTTTTTTTTGCCCCTCACAAGCAAAATATTCTTGGGTGCGCTGGTGCCAGGGACGTAGTCCCGCAAAACCGCAAAATACTGAGAGGTTCTTCCAAAACGATCCACATGTGTACGAACCATACACACGCTTCTGAATACAGTTCGGTATACCTCAATGCTCGGAAACCTCAACAGAACGTTCCAAAAGTGTCTGATGAGGGAAACGACGTCACCTTTCAGCGCGACTGATGGCTCCATCCAGAGTCAGTCGATAATCCATCCAGAATCAGTCGATAAACTGTGCCTAGCGCATGATCACACTTCCGTAAAAAAGCAATCTCCTTTGCGAGCTGCTGCCATGGTTCGATCCCACAATCCCTCTGTCGCGTTCAAGATGATGTCACTTCCGTTGAACGGAAGGAACATCTGGTACGTAATAAATGTGTACAAGCAAGGATTAAAATAGTTCGTTGGACTCTTAACTCTCGTTTGCCTTTGGAATGCTCTATTATAACTCTATAGAGTGTTCTGTGTTTTGGCAGTGCCAAACTGTGCGCAGCAGCGGACGTTCATCTTTGCACATGTGTGGCGTTTTGGAAGAAGCTGCCAGTCCGAGGACGGAGACACGAGCTAAGTGCAGCCGAGTGTTGAGGGCCTTGCACTCCGAGTCGAGTGGATGCGAGATCGAATTGCGTGCCGAACTACGGACACATAGACATTTGAAAAACGATCTTCCTTGATTTTTAAAACTTTCAGCATCTAGATATTAACTTAGTACTGTTTGCTGATGACATGTGTGTTTTGGAAATGTACTTCAACTATAAAAATATGATGAAAAAATTACAAAATAAGTTTAATGAGATTCAAGAATGGTGTTTTAACAACGAAGTGTATATTAGTGAAGACACGACAGTGCAACTGGACATTAAAACACCATATGCATCAATTGAAAATGAAACCAATTTGCTACTGTTCTCAGACTTAAATGATATAAAAACTTGCTCGTATATTAAAAAGTCACTTCTGCAAAATATCTTGGTGTACAAATTGACAATAAGTGGAAGTTTGGTGAACATATAAATACACTGAGTAAGAAACTGAAACCAATAATGCCAAAATTATTCCATCTTAAGGAAGTGTTAAATAATAAAAATAAATAATTAATTTATGATACATTAGTTGAATCCAACTTGAGATACGGCATTGAAATTCATGGCAAAACTAACAAAACAGTACTTTCCAAACTACAAAAAATACAAAATAAAATCATAAAAATTCTCTTTTCAAATCCAGGTAAAAAAACTAAAACAGTTAACTTAATGAAGACAAACAAGATCTTAAACATTACGGGATTAACTAACTATGTAACACTTTTGAAACATTATTTTGGCTTAAAGAACAAATATGAAAAAATTAAAGGGACTTCTAAATTTCATACAATAAAACTAAAAGTACCACTTTGGAGAACCCAATACGGTAAAATGAGACTAACACTTTACATTAATACGACTTTTAACAATTTACCAGAAAAATTAAAAAATATTACTAATTTTAATCAATTAAAATTGGAGCCAAAAAATCATTATATAAACAATAATTGATGTATTTATGAGACGATGCTCCAAAACGAAACTATACTGAATATTGAATTGGGTTGGGGATGTCTATCTATACTTGTGTGTGTGCGTGTGTGTGTGTGTGTGCAGTGTAAATATTGTATGATTATTGATTTTTGATTTTCTACCTGTTTTTGAATTTGAAAACTGAATGATAATAAAATTTGAACTGTTGTGAGCACTTATAAGCATGTCTGATGCGTCGTGCTCTCATACATATTATGATTAAAAAAAAAAGTCCGACATTTGTAAAATCAAGATACAGTATCTAGCTAATTTTCGATAGACACCCGTCTAGCTTCTTCATTTCTTCTAAGGTGTTTACTGTCTTTTGGTTACATCTCTGAGTTCTCTGCTTCTTTTTGTTGGAGTTTGAATTTGGCAGCTGGTATAGCCTCTGATATTTACAAGGATTTGAATTTGGTTGTTGTTGTAGCCTCTGATATTTGCAAGGATGTTGGGCTCCTGGCCTCTTCTCACTACTTGCCCTACTCCATTCGTGTACAAGCAGTTTATTCATGTCTCTGCCGACCAAGTGCTTCACATTAGGGTTTGTATCCACCCAAAACCAAAACTGGTAGAAAAACCCGCCAAGTTTCCTTAAACGATTGGCCTTTGAAGGTAGTGATATCATTCCACTAGGGAAAGGCCGCCAAGGTTAATCCTATTAGCGAAGTTAATCGCACCTACTAATAGTTCGAAAGTTAAATGAAAACTATAAGATTGCTACTAGTGGTAACAATCTTCAAGTTTTCATTTAACGTCCAAAGTATTATTCGGTGCGATTAACTTGGCTAATAGGATTAACCTTGGCGGCCTTTCCCTATTGGAATGATATCACTACCTTCAAAGGCCGATCGTTTTTGGAAACTTGGCGGGTTTTTCTACCAGTTTTGGTTTTGGGTGGATATCACAACTTTCATAGGACTGTGAACGTACATAGGTTACACCTTCTGTTTAAGATGCTTCAATCCCATTTTTGCACACACTGACTAACAATCGCTGATTTCGTTTGCTTCGCTCACTCAATCAGCGCATCCCCTTCAGTTGTTTTGTTTAGCCCTTCACCTTCCCCTTAATTTTTCAAGATTTCGTTCACATTTAGTCATGCAGAAACCCCCGAAGGTCGTTGTTACTAAAGCAGCAGAATGCGAAGCAATTTATTTTTGGGTTATTAACAAAAAACCCATTAGCTCGTGTATGCTCGTATTGTTGCGTAACCATCATCTAACGCGCATCCCTTTATCTTACGCAATCCACGGTAACGTTAATGTTTTTTTATTTTTTCCTTCGTTACAGTTCAGTTTTTAGTTCGTCCAGGCTTTTACAATAAATCTAAGGACCAGTCTTGATTGTTCAAGCCATTGTTGCTTAAAATCTTTGGTTGCAACTTGGAAAAGAAACGAAATTAATATTCGCCCGTGGCGAATTTCAAAACCCTCCCACGCATTTGTCCTGACCCCTACAACCCCCAAACCAACAAAAGGACCATCCTCAGATCACCATGCATCCGTGTGCAAAAGTTCAAGTACGTAGGCCTTCTCAATTTTGCGCTTGCCACGAGCAAAAAGTCTATGGGATTTAACATGGGAAAAATCTTATTAGCTAGCTAGCTAGACAGTAACATAAAAACAACGTTATTGCCGCATCTTTTTCTCTATGATTGGTGAACACTCATCCTTTAAATTGTAGTTTTTCTTAATCTCTGACCCTTCCCCTTACATTTTCCACAATTTGAAACATTTCTGTCGCATTGGGATTTATCCTCAACATGCCAAAATATGCTTTCAATTGCTTACAGTTAACAGACACTTGTCTGCTAGTGAGCCGCCTTTTTATCATTAACAACCAATTTTTAACAATCGGATGTCTACAATGGGATGATCTACTGTTACTTGGCGGCGACACACTACCGTGTGTCTAGAACCAAAGATGTAACAAAAGGACAGTAGACACCTGAAGAAGTTAGACGTGTATCGAAAATTAGCTAGATAATGTGAATATCTTAATTTTGAAAGTGTGGGAAACGGACGATGAAAGTTTTAAAAGTAATGTAACACTCGTAAGAGATTTTTTAGGGACCTTCCCAGATTAAAGAAACGAAAAGCTGTAAATATTAGTAAAAAAATAAATAAATAAATGGAGCCAACATTGTGAACCGCTGAGGATGACAAGTGAGCAGCAATTACGACGGAGAAATCCACGTATCATCATTTGGGCCTCCTACGGTGACTAATGCTTACTCGACAGTATCAAGAATAGCAATTGCCGTGACAATGTTGAGTTGGACTAGTGGATTGGAGGCCCAAAACAAAGATCGGGGTTCAGTTCCTGAGCTCATGACATTGTAATTTTTTTTTGTCCTTGTTGCTACTTAATTTTCATCCTTAACCTGTTCACAATGTTGGTTTCCCACTGTGTTCCTTCGTTTAAAACATTACCAGAAACTGAAGGGGTGAAGTTTGCTATTAAAGTCGGCGCTGTAGATAGCTACTGGATGTAAATCGTTTGCGAAAAAACAGTTCTATTTTGTGGGTGCATTGGCCAAGCAGCGATTAATAAACAACTAGTCATACGGATTGGGAGGGGTCGTGCCTCCCCGGGAATGTACTACAGGGACCTCGGGGCAGGCAGGCAGGCGGGGCACGGGAAGCGCCACAAACAAGCTAAAGAATTTTTAGGAAATCTACGTGAATTTCGAACGTTTGATTGCAACTCAGGCGTGCAATTTCATACGAATTCATCTCAAATGACCCAATTTTTTTTTTTTATTTCTAACCAATGGATTTCTCCAGTTGTGGAGATATGGGGGGGGGCGGGGGGGCGTGCAGTCCGGGGAAGAGTCCTGTACAGGGACGGATTTAAGCTCTTCCGCCTTTAGGCCCGACCATAATGCCGCTCTTCAATGGCTCAAAACTTCCCCTCCCCCCGGACTCTGTTATACCCTGAACAATTCCCAGACATTTTTGGGAAAAAAGTGAGCCTTTGTCAACCTCAAAATCGGTCTACGTGTACCGTTACTGTTGTTGAAAGCATTTCTGATATGTATTATTATTATTATTACTTTATTACTTGAGTACTACAGACCCCAACGTCATGGACTCACTCTACTTACTGCTAACTTAACATCCGGTGCACCACAAACTAAAATACCTGTACACGATAGCAACAATTTAATTATAGCGTCATTTCTTGACACTGTAGTCTGTATTTCGTAACGTTTTTAGTTTCATCAGAGGTTAGCTTAATACTAACAATGGATGGCGCTAGCATTTGGTTAATCAATTTTCATGAAAGGCGGAGCGCCCGCAAAGCTCGCACCAGCTTTTCTCACGTACAATTGTGGTTAAGCCGTCATGCCGTCCCTAAAAAAAGTTACGCTATAGGCCCGGGCCTCTCGGGCCTACTTATAAATTCGGCCCTGGTCCTGTAAGCTAGCGTATTTTAAAAGAAAATCAGTGTGAGTTTTAACTATTTCCTGCAACTTTCAGAGACGCAATTTTCTTACGTATTCATTTCAAATTAAAGAAGAAAATATTTCTGTGGAACAAGGGCCTCCTGCAGTGGGGGCCTCCCCGGGAACACCCGGGTTCCCGGGGGGCCCAATCCGACACTAACCGCTAGTGGTTTAAACACAGTAAGGCCACACGCCAAATATTACCCTCTTTGTTCCAACAATGATTGGCGAATAAGTTGTTTTCGAAGCCGTTCTCGGTTGCAACAATAGTTTTTCGGGCTGCTCCCTTGGGAGTTTTGTCGCAAACTCGAACGCTTCAAAAACAACTTATTCGCCAATAATTGTTGAAACAAAGAAGGTAACATATATCACTTGTTTTCAGCGTTGGTCACGACACTGCCTCCCCCCCCCCCTTCGCTTGAAAGGCGCCAAACAATAAGTTTAGAGTGAAAGTATAGATTACATTCCACCTTTTACACTCACAGTGGAATAACAAGCCAACGCAGCAACAACCTAAACTAAAACTTTTCACACTCCACAGCAGTTGTTAACTTTTTCTTACCTTCATAGTAGTGCTATTCGTTAAAGACGAACACAATACAACACGGGAGGCATAAATACCGGGATGCCCACCCGGATTTCAACGAATAGCAATGCTTCTATTGAAGACGGGTTTTGACGACGGCCTCCGATGTCGAAATATAATTTGTTTTCTGTGTTTTTGGGTCTCTTGCCTCTTGCATGGTTGTGATGAGCTGGCATCGTAGCGCAGCTCTTAGATTTAACTTTACAACCTTGTATACGAGTTGTCTTGTCGAAATGTTATAGCCTCGAGGCTTTTTTTTTTCTCTCTCCTTGTTTGACCAAAGAACACAAGTAAGGATTCCTGGTAATCGAAACTATGTCATCTTCGAAGTATTCGTTTTGGGCAATACCAGGTTGCTGTTTGCTGTTTTCGTTGTTGTTACTGGCACGTCATCAATTCTATGCGGTGCCCTAAGAGGCATCACGAAGTGGAATTACAGGGAAAATGACGTTGTGCACCGTGCTAGGGGCGGGGGGGGGGGGGGGACTTCGAAAATAGGGTAACTCCGGATCACCTTGTTGCACCTTGTTGTTGTACTATCCATTTAAATTGTTCGTGCGAAATTTGACATCACAAACACCTCATCTGGTAAACGAGGTAAAGGGTCTGCATTAAAGACCGGCCGTTGTGAAGATACAAGATACACTAATCTGAGAAAGAAGAAAAGAAAACTGCCCTCGACTGGGACTCAAACCCAGGATTTCCACGCTTACTATAGTTTATTCCACATTATGTTTGCAGAAAAGTGACTGTATAACGCCACGTTCCCTTCCACTACGAGGGCAAAAAACACTTAAATGTCCCATCGTAGAATCTAACAGTAACCGCGTAGAGGCTACAAGTGTGATAGCCACATATTTTTACACTCTTACTGCAAGGAAACGAGTCGACATATAGTCAATTTCCTGCAAACATAATGTGGAACAAACTATAGCCGGGTTCGCTGAGCCACTGCACTATCGAGGCTCCAAGCCTGGGTGCGAGTCCCACTCGGGGAAGTTTTTATTTCACCTCACCTGGTTTTATCTTAGATGGCTGCCTACCACAGTAACATATATGAACGAACAAACCAAGCTCGCCGAGGTAGGTTACTGAGGATAGCTGGGAGGACTGGGGGATACGACTTGACAGCTACCAATCAGAAACGAGGTTAAAAAAAATGGGGGAGGGGGGGGGTGTTGCATTTATTTACATTAATGCTTTGTGTGACGAAGGCAAGTTTTTCTCGCGCGTCGGTGTTCTAACGAATTTCCAAAGATCCTATTCGTATTTCTTAGCAAGATTGCCCCTCTCCGTCCCAAATTAACCTTAGTAGTTGAAACGAACGTTAAGGCGACAATTTTTTTTTTTTTATAATGCATGAAATGCATCGTGCAAAAAATATTCCGTGCACGAGTGCTTAAAAACCCCACATACTCTATAATAAACGAGCGCATATTGGTCTCAAATCTGTGCGTCTCAGCAGCAGAAAACTTACCTTTGCTTTGTTCGTTTCTTCTGTTTCTGGCTGATTATAGTTTTGTTCGTGGGTGAAACCAGCGGATGGCTTACTTTCATTTTCATTGATTGATCCATTTTTACTAGTATCCATTATAATTACTGTTCCAGTGGATGAGATTGATCTACTAAATAGAAACAAAACAGAAAAAAAAATATTAGGCAAAGAAAAAGAAATTTCACAAACAAGGGATGATCGTCGAAATCGTAAGCTGTAGTTAGGGCGCGTCTATGCGAACGACTCGCGTTTTCATTCTCGCAGCTAGAAATCATCTTAATTTCCAACATGGCGGCGGTTTTAGCTCTGTCACCTGGCAACGAAAACAGCTAATAATGTGACTTCAGACACGACGGGGAAACCTGTTTCGCGAAATAAAAAGGGAATTATTTAATTTATTGTAACTGATTATACGGTTACAAGGATTTACTCGAACGATGAAGGATTTTAGCTAATCCAGGTAGCGTTGTTACCATTGCAACGAAAGCTTTTCCATCGCCATTAAAGATACATTCCTCCCATCGTCATTTTTCTCGATCCTTATCATACAACAGCCACGCGCAGGTCTCCATCAGAGCATGTTACCGTCGTACCGTTTCGCGAGACTGGCAGAGTAATACAAGGCCAACTGAGATAGTAGCTGCGTTTCTCGCAGCGCGGAACGCAGCTATTATCTCGGTTGGCCTTGGGCCTAGTAGTAAACGAAATACAGCATCACTGTAAAAATTGCGTCATCGCAAACCGGAAAGATTTTCGTATTTTAACATCACACTTTATAATTTTTAGGCTAGTATCCTACAATTTTTCTTTGGCGATCTATTGGCATACATAATTTTAATTTTTACCGCATTAGGTTTTTTTAATATTTTTGATCCCATAGTAATTATTAGCAAACGATTGTAAATTAGTACATGCACACATACAGATGAAACGTCGTGGTTATTGCAAGGTAAATTACTTCCCAATATTCAACAGAAAATCTTGTAGACGCCACAGTTTAAAATGGATTTTTAGCCAGGGATCGGCTAACAGGACCTTTGGGGCCGTACTTGGTGTGGAAGATCGAGAAAAATGGTGTTGGGAGGAATGTACCTTAAATTCTAGCTACGAGAATGCAAAGGCGAGTCGTTGCATAAACGCGCCCTTATAGGCCAAACGAATAGTTCACCATGAGAAATTATTAGTTAATTAAGACGATCGAGTTATTTTGATGTTTTTAGTGTAAGGTTCAACTGAAACGAGTTGAAAACGGAAGAGGAGCACATACAATCTTTTATTGTAAGGGTTAGATGCCTACAGCGTTACAGTAATTTAGTCCACGTTAAACCTTCTGCTGCTTCTCATTTTTGTTTTTATCGCTTTAACTATTGACCATCGTAGGAACAAGCTCTTTCACTTTCAGGGAATTTTTTCCCATCTAGGGAAAAACCGCTCTTTAAAAGGGAAAAAAAAAGTGAAAACTGAGAAAAAGGGAAATTTAGTAAAATTCGGTATTGTAAGATGCCATTTTCGTGAATGTCGGTTTCTGGTCCACTCTCTTTCTTTTTAAATTCTTGCTTGTTGGTTCCTGGTCCCCATTCCCACCCACAATAAAAAAAAAAACGAAATTGTTATAGCAACTTACACGTCATATACAATAAGTATTTTGTTTTAAGAATATTTAGCAATTTTTGTCACTTAAAACTTAAGTTTTTGGCTTTATTAGTCAATAGGTGTAACTTATTATTTTGTTATAAAACGCAGACAGTTACCGAAATTGCTTAATTTGTTAAAAATTAAAGTGACAGTTTAGGGAAGACTGTTTTGAGAAAGAGGGATAAAAGGGGATATTTTATTACAATAAAAGGAAGAAACGGATTTTTTTTTGTTTACACAGGGAAATCCAGAAAAAGAGGAGTGGAAGCAGTGAGAAGTTGAGCTGCTTACTGGAGTCTGAATGCCCCTTGTTAAAGTTTCCTCGGCTAAGCGACGTTTAGAACAATGATTAAAAACCAAGCGTCATATATACATCAATTTAGGGGGCGAACAGCAAGGAGACAAATTGATTGATGAATGCAGTCAAATAAAACGATAATAGTACGCGAATGTTTGTGAATGATTGAAATTCAAAAAGGCATATTTATTTGTGTGTAAACCAACCTTGTTTGTAAGGAGTGGTTGTGCAGTGGTTGAAGGGGAAAAGGGGTGCAAAAACTGCACCATATCGTTACAAAGAACTGTCACAGAGCTGTCTTTGACGACCTCAGTTTTGTCCTGCCAACCACAGAAGGACTCTGGTATGGTATTCAACCGAAGAACGCAGCTTGCAGGATTCCCTTCTCCTGACAAGTTAAAGTCCAGCCCCACACCCAGGTAACGAAATTGGTTGACACTGGCAACCCAGCGGCCTCCGATGCGCAGCGACACTGGGGATGCCAGCAACTTGGCAAACGACCTCAAGTGATATTCCCAGCTGACAGATTATATATTTTTTCTTTGACGTAGGCTCTAGCCTCTTCTTGTCATCCATTCCTCTGTTAGATCCACAACAGTCTGCATCACAGACACCAATTCCAAAACGTCCGGACCTACCCACCACACCGTTGCATCATCAACGTACGCTGCAATGCTGTAAAGAGGCGCAAATAGTTGGTCGAGTCCATTTAAGACACGAAGAAGAATGCACTAAAACAGCCTCCTTGGGTTAGCCTTTTACCAGCAAGAAACGTTGCCACCTGCCCATGTAACAAACAAAGTATTCAATTCCTGGTGAAATCTAATATAGATCTTCCAACTCTCATCTCTACTATAAGGAATAAGGACGCATTGTAAATCCACTGTCTTCTATATAAGCTGACTGCAGGAAGACAGCAAGAACTGGTGATCCTGCAGGCCAAGCTTCATGGACAGCATCCTGGGCATTGCAGCCTGCCCCGAAACCAAACTGTGCCACGTACAAGCACAGTTTGGTTTTCAGGAAGGACACCAAATATTTAGCTCACTAAATATGACTTTTACGATTTTAGAAAACGGCACACTTCCCATCACAATTCAGCCTTTTTAGTCGACTATTTCTTTTTCTTAGATGCTTGAAAATAGCTGAACTCTCTTAGCTGCATAAGACACAAACTAGTGGTCGTCATACTCCACAAACGTCATCTTGATTAGACTTACGTTTAGGTTTGTCACTGAGTCTTAAATAAATAAATAATAAATAAATAAATTTGTTGCAAACACAACCGGAATAGCAAGGACCTGTCGATCACTAACAGCCATCCGAAATTAAAACTAAAAGTCATAGATTACAAAAGTTTAAAATGAAGACAAATGGCGCGACAGTAGAGGTAGGGTTGATGGAATTTGGTTTGGGTCACGAATGCCTTATCACCAAGGTTAGACCTACCAGGGACACAATGGTCCCCGATGGCATCGCCAAACGTGAAGGACAAGTGAGGGGAAACGCCGGGAGTCATTGTCACTAATTCTTATACAACAATAAAATAAAGTAAAGCAAAGCTTGGCCAAGACCAATTGGCATTCCTAATGCATAAAAAAATGATACTGGTAAAAATCCCACAGCAAAAGTGGTCAGCACTGAGTCAGTATATTTGCGATCTCAGCACTAAAGAACAGGGAAGGGATAGGTTTATCCACTTATTCCCTGCCTAAATTAAATTTAATAAAAGTACACTTATTTACAATAAAAGTAGCAGGTTGATACCATTGTCTTAAAAACTACGAAAACTTTACATATCTGGTGAGATCAACATTATTCAGCCTCTTTTTAAAAGTAGCAAATGTTGGTGCCATGACAACATCAGCAGGAAGGGCATTCCAGGGACCTACGACACGATTAGGAAAGAAAAACCTACGACAATCCCTCCTACTAGTCTTTACTATTCATTTAAGGATATGACGCCTTGTCCGATTTCCTTCCCTTAATGAAAAGATATGGCTGCACCCCAAATCGGTCAATCCATGTAAAATTGAAAAGGTCAGGTTTAGGTCCTGTTTAAGTCTCCTCACTTCCAGTGAATCCCTATTTAAAATTTTCAAACGTTTTGTGTAAGTTTTACATTTCATACCTGGCAAATACTTCGTAAAATTTCTCTGAACAGACTCAATATGGCTTATATTCTTTATCAAATGTGGAGACCAGACTGGACTTGCATATTCCAGTATAGGCCTAACAAATACAATGAAGGCCCAGCATAGGGTCTTTATATCACCAGAAGTAAAACATCTTTTAATTATTGCCATTCTTTGTCGAGCAGTTTTGACAATGTTATTGCAGTGAATTTCACTCTTAAGATTACTTGTAAACCACACCCCTAAGTCTTTGACTTTGGTGACATGGTCAAGCACTGTACCCTCAAGTGTATATTGCATCTCCATATTTTTTGGTCCAATGTGGAAGGCTTTACATGTGGGGCCTGGTAGAGATAATTCCCATTTTTGAGACCAAAGTTCTAGATCCAGTAAGGACAATGCTGTATGATTCTCCTTATCTCTTATGGTATTATAAAATTCACATCATCAGCGAACTTAGGGGTCATAATGGTTGAATCTTTAGTTTTTAAATCATTAATATAGATAAGGAACAATAGTGGGCCCAACACCGATCCCCGTGGGACACCACTAGTAACCCTACATTCACTAGAAATTGATGCTCCTACACACACTTGTTGTGTTCTATTCGAAAGAAAGTTGTTTATCCATTTAAGGGTGTGACCACCAATACCGTAGGCTGCTAGTTTAGAGTTTAATTTTTGATGTGGTACAGAATCAAATGCTTTCGCCAAGTCAATCAGTATAACATCCGTCGAATTTCCAAATTCCATAGACTTTGTCCAATCGTCAAGACAACAGAGTAATTGTAGAACAGTAGATCTTCGCGGTACGAAACCAAATTGATCATTTGATAATAGCCCAAAAGATGTAAGAAAGTCCATTATTCGTTTTTTTCTAACTCGTTCAATAATCCTACATGGTAGGCACGTTAATGAAATAGGCCTATAATTTAGTGGGACTACACTATTGCCCTTTTTGAATATAGGTATCACACGTGCTTGCTTCCAATGTTTTGGAAGTTGGCCAGATAGTAACGATTTATTTAGGATTATAGATACGGGTAAACAAAGTTCTTTCACATATTTTTTATAAAAAGATGATGAGAACCCATCTGGGCCCACGGCTTTACTATCTTTGAAGCTCCCAAGGATGAGTTCAATATCTGTCATAGTGATGGAGTTTGGTTCAAAGGGTTTAAAATTGATAGAAGATTCTGTGAAGTGAGCCTCAATATCTATTATTTTATCGCTTGTAGTAAAATGTTTTACAAATATGGAGTTTAAGGTCTCCGCTTTATCATGGTCATCAGTATTAATTTATCATTATGATGAAATGGCAGCAGATGCTGTCTGCGACCCGTTTTTCTTTTGATATGTTTAAATAAGGCTGCTGGAGTGCCCACAGAAATAATTTTACGCTCTTGTTTAATTTCGTGGGCCTTAATAGTATTTGATAATAAGTTACTACAATATTTATATTTTGCATAATCTGGCATATCTGGACAGAATGTAGATTGATGTTGACGTTGAATGTTAGTAGGTAACCCACCAGCGTGTCCTTAATTTGTTTAAATAAATACAGATACAAACCTATTTACATTGCCTTTTGGAATTATATGTCAGACTCCCTGAGCAGGGAATCGAACCCACGACCTTTGAAATCAAAGGATGAGGTCCTACCGCTGAGCCATATTCACAACGGCCAATAGAAAACGCCCAATGAAACACGCACACATATACACGTAAACATACACTTTTCCAATCGCCCTCCAGGATGCTTGCTTGTGCGTCACACACCAGTGAACCCGAAAGGACCACACACTGTTTCACTACTGTGTAGTGCGCAAGCAAGCGTCCCTCCAGTGGCGATTAGAAAAGTGTATGTTGACGTGTATATGTGTGCGTGTTAAATGCTGCCTATGGACGTTTCCTTTTGGCCGTTGTGAGTCTGGCTCAGCGGTAGGACTTTGGTCTTTGATTTCAAAAGTCGTGGGTTCGACTCCACTCAGACAGTCTGATATATAATTCCAAAAGGCAATGTAAACAGATTTGGATCCGTATTTATTAACCCATCTAAATTCCGTTGGCTTTTCGTCCTGTTCAATCCTATAATTTGTTAACACCATGGCATAAAACAACAGCAAGTCGCTTAGTAAAGTGAAACCAATGACTAAGTATTGTTAGCATTTTCAGCCTGCTAAAAATGAACACGAAGGAAAGCTACTTAAAATGCGATGAAATCAACCGATTAAAGTGGCACTATCACCGATTGAAAGCAGACGAAATCTGGCAACATCTAGCGCTATGTAGTACTATCTAGCTCTTGCTTGCACCAAGTGAAGGAATTCATAACGGCATTTCTTTTAACGAAACAAAACAAGCCACGACATCCTTAATTATTGAGTAAAAATTTGTTCGTCCTCGTGCACCTGCGAGCAAGCTATAAAGGTTAACAATATCATTGCCGCTAGATGGCGCCACGGTATTTTCGTTCGCATTTCAATCGGTGATAGTACCACTTTAAGAAGACTGTTCATTTTAAGTAGGCTGGGAATGCTAACAATAATAACAATGTACTAATCGACTCGCTGTTATTTTGCACCCATGTTTTTTATCCCACCTATTCATGTACTGTATTTAGTTTCCGATCTAGGTTTCCAAAATAAAAAAAAACGTAAAAATACATACAAAACAAAACATACAAAACATACAAAAAAACATACAAAACATACAAAAAACGTACAAAGTTTTTGTGTTTGACTTATTTTGCCATAGAGAGTAGTGATATCAAAATGGTTGCCACCAAGTTTGAGGTCTTGATAGAAATCACTCAAACTTAGCCGACACCCACCAGTAGTTAAGATTAAGTGAACGAGAACTTGGTCGCAGCCATTTGGCTCTAATATCATGACTTTCATTGAGAAATTTGATGATTTGCTTTATGTATCTGTAAGCGAAGAAACACGCTGGAGCCAACAGTGAGAGCAGCTAATTTCCATTTCTTTAATCAACAAATAGCGGAGTCGCTCGCTTCGCTCGCTCATTTCGTGTCGTCTCACTACGCTCAAGGAGATTTCTTGCTGCAACACTTATGATAGAGACAGACCTTCCACATAAAAAACGATCAAGCAAATTATAAGAGTGTAGAATGCAATATAGGTTATCTCGAGAGAAGATCAATATTTTTTTTTACGTCCAAGGAAGCAAGTAAAAAGATCAATGAATTTATCAGAAAAGCGCTGTTCTGATGACAAACGCTGATTTTTGTTCGCTTCGCTCACTCAATCAGTGCAAACTTTTCCTGAGAAGTGTGACTGAATCAGTGTAACCACCAAGAACCACACATCACTTGTAATTTGTTTTAGTATACATTTTATATGGGTTTTCTTGTTTTACTTATTTTAAGAATATTGTTCTTTACGTCCTGCTCAGTACAGACTTTTCCATGGGCGTCTTATCACTTCACTTTCTGATGGTCCCTCGTTTGAAGAAACATCTGCAGAACGTCAGATTTAATCTCCTACGAAGGTGAGAGATGAAAGATTGCGAGAGCAAAACGAGACACACATTGAACAGTTTTAGTTAACGTGGAAATCGCTCGCTTTGCTCGCTCAATCCATGGACTGCTGTGCTTCAGAATCCAAGAAAATGACGCCCTTTCAAAACCAGGTCTATGGGTCTGTTTTTTCCATGCATCAAGTCAGTTGATACACATTCAGGTTACCCATCCTTTCATCCATCCTTCCATCTTTGTAGGTGCTTTGGTTCCAGAGGAGTGGAGTTACAAACACACAAACACACAAACAAACACACTCGCACGCACATCATACGTCCTTAATGATGTAGATAGATTAGCCTGAAGTCAGCGATGGTCAGAGGTCTTTTTCGTATTAAAATTCTTTGCCCACAGTATTAACACAACGCTTTTGCAGCCTATTTAGTATACCCCCATCGATCTACACAATTTTCCAAGCTTCTGTTGCATCAGTACTTAACAGTCAATACCAGAAAACACCAGTTTAATGTTTAGAGATATAGAAGCAGTTGCCAGCCTCTGTCCACACTGTGATGTCCATACAACATGAACTGTATGCAGTCATCAACGTTACACCTTCGAAAGCTGATAACTTATGAGCGAAACTCTGTTTAGGTTAAAATTGACGACGTAAACGTGTAAGTTACCTAGGTCATTTAGTTCTATCCGGTCATTTCATAGTAGTTAAAGAGGCTTTCCTGAGAATGACTAATCAAATCACAAAACGTCAAAAATGCTGACAGATCATTTTTCTTTGACGTAGGGCCAAGCCTAGTTAGCGAGTATTTTCAACGTGTGCCAAACAAACAATCATAGTATGTTGAAGACAGTGAGTGCCACTCATGATAAACAATCTCGACAATCTCGACTTGCATTTCAGAATGACATGATATCAAGATCTAAATCCGGCACTTCAGGTTTGGAATAAACGGCGTTATCTTATCTGGTATGATGCTTTGAATACACCTTGCAGTTCATAGTATTTTGATTACGGTATAGTTTTATATTATATGCAGCATGATTAAGAGTGATGCACGCCTCGTAATTATTAAACGATCGAAGTACAGAAAAAAATGTTGTAACCAAGTCCTGCGTGAAGAAAACGTTGGGAGTCTCAAAATGCATCTAAGGAGTGCACTCGGGAACACCTGATTAATTAAATGGATAAAAATGTCTCGTTGTGTATTGTTTAAAGTTTCTGTGCAATTGGAGCAACTTTCGTATGAATCATTTATAATAATAATAATAACTAGCGGAGTCGCTCGCTTCGCTCGCTCATTCCGCGTCGTCTCGCTGCGCTCGAGGAGATTTCTTGCTGCAACACTTATGATACAGACCTTCCGCATAAAAAACGATCAAGCAAATTATAAGAGTGTAGTATGAGATATCGGTTATCTCGAGAGGTCAGTATTATTTTTTTACGTCCAAGGAGTCGAGCAAAAAGTTAAGATCAAGCAATTTATCAGAAAAGCACTGTTTCTGATGACAAACGCTAATTTTCGTTCGCTTCGCTCACTCAATCAGCGTAAACACCGTTTTAAAACCAAATCTATTGTTTTTATTTTTCCCTGCATCAAGTCAATTAATACAAAACCAATTTTAAGATGTATACGTGGTTTGTTGCGAAATACGTCGTCCGTGCATTCTTTTCCAGATCATCTCTCTTCGCTCGAGGAGGTTTTCATGAACAAACTATGACGTCATGAACAATCATCAAGAGGGTTTAAAAAAACTTTGACGTTAGTTTTTCAGGGTTTTTCGCATATTTGAGGGTGACAATATCAAGTTATAGCGATGAAAATAGGCCTATTAAAAGCGCAATTTAATTATCTTTCGTTTGGTCCTACTCCCATCTTTGTAGGTGCCTTGGTTCCAGAGGAGTAGAGGTACAAACACGCACGCACGCACGCACATCATACGTCCTTAATTATGTAGATAATAATAAATAATAATAATAATAAATAATAAATTTTATTTCAATTAGTTACAGCAGTAACCCTCGAAACTGTTTATAAGACAGTTTGTGTGAGATTCAAAGACACAATTTTAAAAGTAACAATAATGAAAAATCTTTATTAATAAAATCGAGTTGTCGCGTAGGATGGACGGCAACGAGACGGCCACAAGACGGCCGCCACAAGACGGCCGCAAGTAATTGATACAGCACATATCCGTTCTCATTGTCGGATGAGCCCGCTCGCCCTCTTGCTGTCGAGTTGTCGCGTAGGATTGACGGCAACGAGACGGCCACAAGACGGCCGCCACAAGACGGCCGCAAGTAATTGATAGAGACATATCCGTTTTCATTGTCGGTCGCTCGCCCTTTTTCTTTGCTACCGTGGGAATAATCAGCCCGCTCGCCCTCTTGCTGATTGTTGAAGCTTCGTTTGTTTTTAATTCTCCCTTACAATGTCTCCAATGTCTGTTTATTTATTTCAGGTGTACAAAGGCGTATTTATTATTTCACATGCACAAAGGCGTATTTATTTATTTCACATGTACAAACGCGTATTCCAACCATTTTTTTCCGCAAAGAATCATATGTAATGTAAGTGTATGGACTCCGGAACAAGGGATACGCTGAATGAGGGAGTGAAGCAAACGAAAAACATCCTTTCCTACCCAGGGTACGCAAAAACACATAGACGGGATACACGCATTTCGTAACAAACACATGAGGAAGCAAATCGTCCCAGTGTTTTTAACGGTGCATCAAACACCACCCGTGCGTAGCACGGGCTTCCGCTAGTAATAAATAAATCACGCCTCATCACAACTTTCCCTCCCCATGTGGAGGATTGCAGTTGAAACAATTTTAAAACATAAGAATTACAATTTCAAATTTCGCCAATTCTAACATCAAACACTATACAAGAAAAGTGAATTTTGAACAATTTTAAACAATTTTAACGTTGTTTACAAAAGCCTTGAATTTTAAGTTTTTGTTTCATTTTTAAGCAAAAAGTCTTGTACTCGTATTTTAAATTGTTCTTTATTTAAACAAGTTAATAATATTTTTGGTATGTCATTAAAAATGTTGGGTATGAAATATTCGCGTTTTCTTTTACCGTAGAAATTTTTCCAAGCCGGTAATTTAAAACTATTTTTTAAAGATCTTGTTTCACTTAATACAGAAGATCTTATTTTAAATCTATTATCAAAATAATATTTTAATAATACAACCAAAGTTTTAATTTGTCTTATTTTCATAATTTTATTTTGTATAAATAGTGTTTCTGTTTGTACTACATTATTTTTACTCCCAAACAAAATTTTTATTAATTTATTCTGTATTTTCTGCAATCTTTCCAACAAGTATTCTGATGCATGTCCATATATTTCAATACCATATCTAATTACACTTAATACCCATGCATCAAAAATTATTTTCTTCTGTTTCATATTTAAAATTTCTCTTAATTTATATACTTTTGGGCATAATCTCCGTAATTTTTTTATTGTTTCTATGATATGATTTTTAAAAGACCAATTTTTATCAATTTCCATTCCTAAATATTTCATCGTATGTTTTTTTTCTAATTCAACACATTTATCACTACAAGAAAAAATTTGCGTTCCATATCCTAAATTCTTGTAATTTCCATAATGTTTTATAATCCATTTATCTTTTTTTATTTTCATTTTAGGAACAGTAATATCCATTTGTAGTGTTTTTTCTTTACTTATAAATAGTTCATTTTCTATGTAGTAATCATTTATTATATTAAAGTCGTATTGCAAATTTTGTGTCATTTCACAATAGTTATTATTTATAGATATTAACGCTGTATTGTCAGCAAACATAAATAAGTTAGTTTTCTCTATAATTTCTGCAATATCATTTGTGTAAATTAAATACAGAAGTGGTCCAAGTACTGAGCCTTGCGGTACTCCATAATTACTTATAATAGGATAACTAATTGTTTCCTTTACTTGAACAACAGTTTTTCTGTCCTGTAAATAGCTTTTTATTAAATTATAAATTTTTCCTCTTAAACCTAAATTATAGCATTTGCTTAATAAAATTTTTTTATCGAAAGTATCAAATGCCTTTTGTAAATCTATTAAAACAACTCCAACATATTTTCCATCATTTAGTCCTGTTGTTATAAGATCATTAATTTCCGACAATAAGTCGTTTGTACCCATTTTTTTCCTGTATCCAAATTGTGATGATGTTAAATTTTTACATTTATCAAAGAAATTCCATATTTTATTAACAAAAAATTTTTCCAAGATTTTATCAATTACAGATAACAGAGCAATAGGCCGATAGTTGTTTAAATCATTTTTATTTCCCTTTTTTTGTATTGGTCTTATGATTTGAGTTTTTAACTGTTCTGGCCAAACTTCATGTTTTATCATTGCATTTATTAACTTACATATCCCTTTCGCAGTATTTTCTTTTGATTTTTTAATATGTTCAGTTTTTATTTTATCTAAACCTGTAGCATGTGTGTTATTTAATTCTGTTATAATGTGTGTTATTTCATTCTCAGTTGCCTCTTCTAAATACATTGTTTGTTTTGTTACTTTCATATTTTTAATTCTGTTTTTTGTTACTTCCTTTGAGAAGGGACCTTTTTTATATATTTCATGTTCATATTTGTTTATTGTTCTTAACTTTGTCACTTGATTTGAAAAATTTGTATTAAATCCATTTACAATACTTTCCAAACATTCGCCATTAAATGCTTTCATAATTTCCTCATCGATTTGTTTTTTATTATTTTTTTCAGTTAATGCATCAACAACTTCCCATATTGATTTTTTAGTTTTTTGTAGAA
>JAHWFP010201082.1:0-27997 GCA_023313725.1 Lithobius niger | reverse complement strand
GATCGTGAATTAATGGCAGTTTTGTTTGGTGTCAGACAGAATCGTGTATATCTACTCGGAAAACCTTTCACAATAATTACAGACCATGCCGCCTTATTTTCAACTCAACTAGACTCTCACCCAGGATTGAACGTCTTCTCATCGAGCTGCGTGAATATACATTTACTATCCAGCATAGACCAGGTATTCGTCACCAGAATCCAGATGCACTAAGTAGAATTACACTACAGGTTTGTGCCGTTTCAAGCCTGAAGATCATGTGGACTAGAGGTGACCTACGTGAAGCTCAGTTCAACGACCCATATTGCAGAGCACTACGATCTCAAATGGGCTGTAAACAAAGTGCAGAAATCCATGATCCAGCAGGAGGAAAGGGTCTTTTCTACTTTGATGAGGACAGAGTGTTGTACCGTACGAGACTGGCTAAACCAGAAGCAGGACGTCCATATGACACCCCACAGCTTGTAATTCCACGTTCCCTAGTAAAACAGTACCTCAGAGACTTTCATGATGCAGCTCTTGGCGGACATAAAGGTGCAAGTCGGACACAGGAAGCCATCGAAGGAAAGTGTTTTTGGCCAAACTTCAAGCGTGAAATCAATCAATATGTCAAATCCTGTACACTATGCCAACAATTCAAACAACCAGGAAAACAATTCAAAGCACACTGCAGAGCTTATAAACCTGTAGAAAGTCCTGGAAACTGCTACCAAATGGACATTATAGGGCCTCTCAACAAGACTGATTCAGGTTCCATTTACATCCTGAATATTATTGACTCTTTTTCAAGATTTGTGATTGCAGCAGCTTTACCGGACAAGAGTGCTTTAACGATTGCAAAGGTGTTAGTGAACAATGTATTTTTACCCTTTGTTTTTTACATCAATTAAAAGATGACCATAGATATGAAACTAGAGCTCGTACTAACCGAATTATTAGTAAATTTCGTAAAGTTCATAACAGTTTTGTGTAAACATGGACTAGTTTTGATCTACATTTTGCCAAAATTAATAATTTTTTCTTCATTCAAAAGTGATTAGAATGTTGTTAGACATATTTAAAATCCGGAATCATTCATTCATTCAAAAAAAAAAAATAATAATAATAATATTCAAATCTGTTCAGCCACCGGAATTCACTCACCATCCACAACCTGCGCCTATGTTATTTTTTTTGTATTTTCAGGTTCTACTGTGCAGATGGTTATCAAGAAGAAAAAAATATAGTTGTGGACTGAAAGGAAATGCATGAACTTTGACTAACAAATAGAATACGCTGTTGCATGAACCTTTTGGGGAGAAACTTGCCTAGTTATCTCCCAGAAAATTGAAATTTTGTTGTTGCAGCATGAGAGATGTGCCAGAGAAAAAAAAAAAAAGAAAAAAATGCTAACATGCTAAGTTGAGTTGTTTTGGTGTCACCTATAGTGGTGTTGTGGGTCCGTCGTTGCTTATGAGTTTGCATGTTAGCATTGTTGTGAGTCTTTGTGACATGGTATGGCACGTGAGAGAAAAAAAACCCGGAGAGAAAAAAAAAAAGGAAGCACCAAAACAGGCCAGCTGACAATTGGGCAGTGGCGGGTTCTACCCACGAACCCTCGGGGGTGGCACCCTCAACGAAATGGATACAGGGAGCGATCCTGTTCAAAAAACGCAATTAGCCACTACTACTATTGGGTACGTATGAGCAACAGATAAGAGCGAAAGATTAGTATGAGTGTCTCTAGGTTGGTCCATCGCCATAGGAAAGGTACCAGAGGGACACGATGTGGACGCATGGTCAATGTCTCAGGTTAATGGTTAAGGTTGCTGAGTATTCGCCACGGGCCCGCAGAGCATTAGCATTCACCTAAGGGGGATGTACCGCCAAAGAACATGCCTACTGCCGTCGTGGGAATTGGGCTTGAGAACCTGTAGGCAAGCTGTGTGCTAGTGCGTCAGCGTGAGAGGGCATGACCTTTTTGGCGTGTCCTCGTTCCCACATGGCTAGGCGTATGCAGTGCCTGATCAACACTGTAGAAGCGTCACGGAGTCACAATGGCCTTATCAAGGGCAGGTAGCTAAAAGTTCCGTGAGGCTTAGGGGTAGGCTAAAGCTATAAAATCCACCACGGATGAAGACATCGGCCAAGACTGGATTCCCGCACCTTCACGCCTGCTCCAAATCTCTGTTCAGAAGCCGTATGCCTGGCCGAATTTGAAAAAAAAATTGATGGAAAAAAAGTATGTATTTCAAAAGGAAAAATTTTGTTTGGTATTTTTAAATTTGGGAAATGTTGACCTTCCCTCATTTTTGACATTATACATAATGAAAAAAAAAAGAGAAAAATGAATGACATTTTGGAAGAATGACAGAGGAAGTAACTTGAGAAAATATCAGCTTTGAATATTTTATTAAGGAGGACATTTAAAATAAGCTCACGACCCTGAAAGGATTGCCTAAAATACGTCGTTGGACAGTGTGCCGAGCTGTGAAAGGTAGTGTTGACGGAGGTTCCCACAAGTGACAGGGTTGCTGTGAGGTTGTACCGTGACTATAAATCCTCGAGTATGACACGTACTATATCTGCCGTATTCTGCTGTTGCTAAAATTGTCGCATACTAACCTAGAATTAGAGTTTAATGACTTGTTGCGATAAAGATAATGCATGTGCATGCAGAGTAATTGATGGCAATGAAAATAAGGGCAGACCATAATGTTCAAGCATCGAGATTGAATCTTACCTTGGGAAGAAAAATGTATAAGCTGAATGCCTATGACTGGCAAAAGAGAAATTGAGACTATGTTTCAGAATTATTATTGCATTGGATTAGCAAAGAGAGAGAAAACTATGAAGTTGTATTGTTAACTTTTATATCCTTTTGAAGTGAGGAGTTTTGGAAACACTGGATTTCAGAAATAACAGGAAAGTGGTCATGGTTCATTGGTAAGATGACCAGACAAATTTTTATGTTTTTCAAGTTTTATACGATTTTATACTCTTAGTAATACTACTGGCGCACTGATTCACCTATTATTTGTATGTTCAATTTATGCGTTGGAATAAGTGCTCACCCTATCGGAGATAAAATGAATGATTTAAAACCACCAATGAGATGCACACATATTCCCGACCAGATATGAATGAAGGAACAACATGGTTCAGCCTGTTTCAATTCCTTTTCCAGAAAAGAAAAAGAAAAAAAAAAAGAGAGAAGCAAGTCCGCCAGGGAGATGACCACTGGTGAGATGACGCCACCACCAGGGAGATGGATGTCAGATGAACCACACCAGTGGAGGGCCCATCACCAAACAAAGAAATGCAGACCACCAGGAACCCTTAGATCGCCAGGGATGTGCTATCAGCCGATGTAACTTGGCCACAGTTACATGATTCAACTTGCAGACCTCTGCAACTCCTGGAGTAGAGTGCTATACTCTGCCATCAACATGCTTCAACATTTCTGCAAACCTTGGAGACCTGAAAAACAACATCATGGTTCACATCACGCCTTCTGGCTCGTGGGAAACCTTTTTCTACAAAAGCGTGACTCAGTGGGAGTTCACTGGCAGGTAGTTTTTTACCGGTTACCCCTGTTATGGTTGACGACAGACGCCATAACACAGGACATGTCCGAGCAGATGTGTACTGTTCCTTAGACAGAAACTTAAGAAATTCCTTGACAAACCAATTTTGAATCTTTGGCAGTTAAAGTACAATACGTAGGCAATGCCAAGGAACAGAATGACGTTGGTACCCTCGTCAAATGGGGCACCCAAAAACGTTGTCACCCGTATATACTAGTGTTGTGAACAATCTTCAGAAGACCTTCATCAAGGGTGTGTGCGCCAACAGAACATCCGAGTGAACAGTGTATTTTTGTAGTATGGCAAGCCGAATGGATGACTTGTCCATACTGTTTAAGCTCACGACTGTATAATTATCTAATTTGCATATTTGCATCACTAATTGCCTAATTCATTATTGTAATTAGTTGGATTAATTAATCAACATAAGGCATGAAACCATCAACCATTATTTCTGTATGAGTATAATTAATTCACCACTTATTTTATTCTTACCCAATAAGCTCTGTTACAGTGTGCCTGATGTAGGCTGGTGGGTGGACTTGGGTTTTCCCCAGAGGCTGCTGCTTTAGTAACCAGCTCTCTCAATGGATGGAGCCACTTGTAGATTGATGTTGAGTAGAGTAAATCTATGTGTCATTCATGCTTAAGACCCAAGTATAGGTTTCATATATATAGAGGAAATAGAACTGGGTTTGGGGGCTTCTTGCCAGGGGTCTTGCTGCTACAGTTCACGTCCACTAAAGGGCTCGGATCACGGCCAAAATCGGCATGCGCCAGGGGAACAATGCTAGATGGTGTTGTCTTGGGGAAGACTTGGAGTCACTGGAGATTGGCCTTGGTCCACTTGCCAGCCAGCCTTATACAGATAAGTAAATACTAAGCTTAAATTTAACTATAGTGTGCAGTCTAGTATTTGACTAGTGGAATTCTTGCATTTGAGTGATAGCCAGTTGTGCTTGATGATATTGTGTTTGTAGAGTGCTGATTAGCCTATATCCATGGTTTTGATGTGATCAGAGATATTGTCCATGTGTTAAGGAAGATACATGCTTTTGTGAATACAGTTGCCGAGTATGTAAGTTCAACCTTGTTGTTGATAACAAGCCGATGATGGCCAGACTTGTGAAGTTTAAATAATCTGACTTATAAGTAATTTTAGTAGTGTCTAATTTCTGGAGACTGGAATCTGATAGTTAATAAACCCAAGTAACCTTGTGTCTTAAATCAATTTCTTCTTCGTGAATCAACTGTACGCAGACATTGAACATATCGAAAATTGTCGTATGCTACAAGCAATTTTCGTTATATTAATTCCATAATTTAAAGATGAATTGTTTGTTTGAAAAGATTAGTTGTCTTCTTTTGTGTTGTGCTTTTAGGTAATATTTTTGCCTTAGACCGCTGAGTTGCCACCGAAAATCTATTTAAAATAAGAACGTATATTTTGCCATCCTGACCTGTTTTTGGGTAATTAGGCGACGTTAACCAGAAACTACAAAAACATTCGCCAAGTTAATCGCACCGCTTAATAGTTCGAAGATTAAATGAAAACTAGAACATTGCTACTTTCGATAGCAATGGTTAAGTTTTCATTTAACGTCCAAAGTATTATTCGGTGCGATTAAGTTGGCGAATGTTTTGGTGTGTTGATATCACTCCTTTTAAGGGCCGAACCATTCTGAACTTGGCAGCCCCTTTTACCAGTTTTGTTTTTTGATATTATGATATCACTCCTTTTTTTTTTAATTGTGTTTTGACCCAACTCCATTACCGTGCAGATGTGTAATAAAGTGCCACTTCACAAGAAATTGGTTTTCAACAATTTGCTACTACCTTTTACCTATAGGCCGAACCATTCTCAACTCGGTCACCTCTTTATAGGTTTTTGGTTTGGTTTTAATTTTGTTGTAATTTGTTTTATTTAGTTTGTTTTGGTGTGTCGATATCACTCCTTTGAAGGGCCGAACCACTCGCAACTTGGTGGCCTCTTAACCAGTTTTTGGCTCGGTTTATTTTGCTTTGTGTTTACAGCTGGTTTATTTTTCGTGAATTGGGCGTGATACAATTTCTTCGCAACGTTGTTTAGATTTATCGTGATACACTAGTGTGTGTCTAGGCACGCACGTCAGTATACATGTTCTCATTGTCCGAACTTTGGCCGCCCAATGAGAGAAGATGGCGATAATACTAACAATGGTTATAACAATATTTTCGTACTTACTCGCCCTCCCACGCCATCTCTGTTACGCCCCCAGGCTCCAAACCATCAAAGGTACGCAGATCGTATTGTACTGCACCCATTTGCCCAATTTCATAGCTGGAAGCCTTCCCGTTATCTCGGTATCGATGAATAATCACCCTATGGAAATTAACATTGGGATGAGCGGAGCTAGCTAGCTAGTAGCTAGTAACTATACATATAGTAACACATTCACAACGTTACTGAGGGTAAGATTTTGCATTGAAAGCAGCTTATAGCTGGCATTCCTACACGAGTTAATTTTTGTGAGGTGGCCCATTGCTCACGATTTCAACACAATTTAAGCTTTTCTGCCGCCTTATTATTTTTCCCCAAGTACCTGAAATCTTCCCAACTATGCTTCAAGATATAAGACACTGACGCAATGGCGTCGCGCTACAATGGTTTACAACGTCGACAATTGAAGTGATGTGATGTTTGTTGCCTAACTTGGCGCGACACACTAGCGTGTGTCTAGATGCAATAAAGCCAACATTTGTATTAATGTGTTTTGGATATAGGTCTTGCTGTTGTGGACCGATTTACATGCTGTTTTCTGCATTCACCACGAATTGACTGTCCGCACATATCTCGAATTGGGACCAATGCCCTATTCCTAAAGGAACCGGAAGTGGGAGATTTATTTAAGGGGCAGGGTGGGGGTACTCCTGAATGATCTCAAAACGTGGCCCACTCCGTGGTGACCAACGATCGATAGTTGTTTGATAGCTAAACCAAATCACGCGGCTACCAGATCCACTGGGTTGATACTTTTGACTCACCATGTATATCACGGCAAGTGGCTTGGTGTTGTTCATGTAGTATACCGCATAGTGACAATTTTTTAGCGTGAAGAATGCGGAAAATAATTCCAAATGGTTCAAAACACACTTACTGCCAATTTCACGCGTTTTGAAACCTCTGCAGTCACTTGTAATATACTATACAACAAATCTCGCCTGTCGTTTATGAGCCGCCCTCCCCTGCCAAGTTTCCTTCACCACTCCTTCCCCTAAGTTATAAATAATGACCTTTTCCTAAAGGACTGAGATCGTAGTGTCCTAGAATTACCATCACGTACCATAAAACGGTGGACGGTAGAGTGTGGCGAATGTGGAAATACATTTCCATATACACGTAGTTTAGTACACCACGTTGGTAACCAAGGGTTTCCATGTAAGAGTGAAGTACGTGGCATGGCACGCAGGAGTAAATAGAATTTAATAAGACACTTTGAAGTGCATGCATGGGTAAACCTTTGAAGGTGAAGTGTGGGGAAAGGCTTTAGCACGAAAACAGTGTTAACAAGACAATGCACCGACCCAATTCCTTACAGGCCACGCAAGACATTGTTTATGGGAAGAGACTGTTAGAATGCGAAAAGTTTGGAAAAGCATTTCGTACAAATCGACGTAAATTCAAGATCAAGAGCATGTCTGGCTTTTCTCATGCCCCCAGCACCAGAGCGATGTGGGCGGACTTTGAATGCAACAGATCCACATGGAGAATTGTTAATGTGTATGCCCCGACGGACACTGGGACTGCTGAGTGCCGCGAAATGCTCATTGACGTTTGGGGGGAGATTGGAGCCTCCATTGACTCGGACCGCGGTGGACACTGTATTATTGCCGGTGATCTTAACACTGACTACAGTCGGAAAGGATTCTATCTTGAGACATTGAACATGAATTCTAACGACCTCGACCTTGAACGTCTCGATGATTGCGACGCCACCATGGGACGCTTTACTTTTGTGAGCAACTTTAATGGTTCTACTTCGTGGATTGATCACTTCCTTGGCAGCAAGGGTTGTAGGGATCTCGTGATTAACTCAAGGGTGCTCGACGACGTCTTGTCTTCCGACCATCTCCCTCTGCGCCTAATGTTGAAGACCTCGGCTCTTGAGAGCACTTCTGCCCATCACACGGATTATCAAAGAAGCAATGCTGGAATCAACTGGAAATTTGCCGACCGCGATTTGATCAATCGGTACAGGAAAAAGGTTGATGATTATCTCGCTACCGCCCCTCCGCCTGAAGTACTTGACTGTCTCCGTGTCGGTTGCACTGACCCTCAACATCTTGCTGACATTGACGACGCCTATTCTTTCTTAACGAAGCTATGAAGTCAGCAGACAGCGAGTGTGCTAAGCCACGCAGGAAAAAGAAGCCGAAGCAGCGAAACATCGGAGGCTGGAATAAGCACATTAATGAAAAATACAAAGACTTCATGTCTGCCCACCGGAACTGGTGTTTGCACAATAAACCAATCGATAGCGCCCTCAATGAAACCAGAAAGGAAAAAAGAAGAATCTTCAAGGGAGTGATCAGATGGTGTAAGAAGCACGAACGTGAAATTAGGCTTAATGAATTCGTTAAGACCAATAGACGACTTACCCCGGCCATTTTCTGGAACAAAGTTAACTCCCTCCGGCCTAACAAGGCCAACTTGGCGGACGTCGTGGATGACATTTCTGGCAACTTCAACATCACCATGCACTTGAAAGACCTTCTTTCCTGCAATGGGAATGACCAGACTCACTACTTCTCTCCTGACACTGAGATTCTGTTACCGCCGAAAACCGAAGAAGAGGTTTTCATCCCTTCTGACTGCGCCATCCAGAAAGCCATTTCTTCACTTCGTAATGGGAAGTCCCCAGGACCCGATGGCATCTGCGCGGAGCATGTTAAATTTGCGGGGCCGCTACTTCGGGCCGCAGTCTCTGCAGTTCTTCAGTGTGCCTTCAGACACTCTCACGTCCCCAAGGGCACCAATGATGTTCTTGCTCTCCCCATTCTCAAGGGAAACAGACTTTCACCATGCGATAGCTCGAACTACAGAGTGATAAGTATTACTTCCCCGTGGTCGAAGATTATTGACAGTGCCATCCTCAACGAAATTCAACCCTTGATGGAAATCTCCTCCTTTCAATTTGCGTATAAGAAACTGCACTCGACTAAGATTGCTGCTAAGATCCTCGAGACTGTTGTTGAAAGTGGCACCAAACGTGGCGGAAAGGTTTTTGCATGCTCCGTCGACATCAAAAAAGCTTTTGACAGTATTCCAAGGGAAAAAATTTGGGAGTGCCTCGCTAAGAAGAATATCAAGAAAAACGTTATACTTCTCATCAAAGACCAGTATGACAATGAGTCTATTAGAGTTAAGCGAGGAAATTTTTTATCTTCTACTTTCTCAATCCAAAAGGGAGTCCGGCAAGGTAGCCCTCTCTCTGCTCTTCTATTTTCTGCTGTTCTCGACATGGCCCTCGCAGATGCTCAGAAGGGACTTGACGCCTGGTACCTTGGTTCGCTGAAAATGTGCTTCCTCGCGTATGCCGACGATGTTTTTTGCCTCAGCCTCAGCCGGGAGGGACTCCAAGAAACTCTCGATTCACTCGTCGAAAGTCTTGGGCGTGTTGGCCTCTCTTGTAACGTTAACAAAACCAAGTGTATTTGCTTTTTCACCGGGAATGAGACGAGATACGAGATCAAAAAGATCACTCTCTATAATAAAGAAATCGACTGGGTTGATCATCTTTTGTACCTTGGTTTCACCTTCTGCTCCGATCTGAGTTGGGGAAGAGAACTTGCTCGCATTCGCCAGAACCTGTGCAGGCAGAGCAATGCTGTGTTCATGATGTTCCGCAATATTGTTCCTACCGAGGACCTTTGGGTCATTATGAGAAGCTGTGCCCTTCACCTCTACGGGATTGAGTTCTGCAACGACAACATCAAGGGCCAGTGGAACGAGATCGCAAGAGCCTACCACCTAGCGATTAAGAGGTCGTTGGGATGGTCTCGCTTCGCTAGCAACCATGAGGCCTGCTTCCAGCTCAACAACCTTACCTTCCCTCTTCAGGCTACTTGGAGTAAGGTTCAGCTGTGGCAGCAACTGCGAAAGAGCGACAACTGCCTTGCTTCTTGCCTGTTCAGAAACACTAAAGGCTGGAACACTCAGCTCGGCAAAGAAATCAACGATGCCTTCTTGGAATATGGCAGGTGGTGTAGTTCAAGAGTGGGATATGAGTTCCGAGAAGAACTTGACACAAGACTCCAGGCTAATTATGCCCTCCGCTGAATGTGCTTGCTCGTTCACGCTGCTGTGAAACGACATTGACGAAGTCATACTGGAGAGAAGCCATTTCAGTACGAAGTGTGTAATGCTGCAGTTTCGCAAAATGGATTTTTGTGTGAACATTGACGAATGCTTACTGGAAGGGAGCCATTTAAGTGTGAAGTGTGATGCTGCATTTTCACGAAAAGGATACTTGAATATATTTCGACAGAGGCACACTGGAGAGAAGCCATTTAAATGCGAGGTGTGTATGCTGCATTTTCACAAGTGTGTAATGTCGCATTTTCACTTTGTAGTTGTTATTTTTGCCTTTTTTCTTTTTCTTGCGGTATTTTTAAAATTGTTTTGATTTGTTTAAATTTGTTTAGGCCGCACACTGCATAATGCAGTGTTTTGTACCTCGTTGTACGTGTAATAAATTACTTACTTACTTACTTAACAGTAAGCAAACTGACGTGCACAATGAAGCCAAACAAGGTGAATGCGAATTGAGCACCCAGGGCAGAAATCACATCTACATAATTTATCATACACATAGCATTTGCATGCATATGATTTAAGTCCTCTCTCCAGCAAAACTAAAACTGTTAATTTCTCCGTTTCTGTTCAATATATTTCGTCCAAACTTGGCCAGATAGTAGATAGTAACTTTTCCAAACGTTACACCAACTTTTATGTAATTCCGTACAAGAGTAAACGTAGGAAGCCACACGTAAATTTGAAAATTGTTCACTTGTTGTTGTTGTTGTTGTTGTTGTTGTTGTTCTTGGCTGACACGGTTTCAGAAAAAAACTACTGCACCTACCTAAAATCTGAAACATGATCTGAGCCAGAAATTTCCCTGGGCTTCAACCTTACAGGGACCACTTTTTCAATTGGTCGATCCACTCCGGAGTTACGGGACCCTAAACGATCATTTTGATTGTTTTACATTGTTTTAACCATTGTATTTAGGGAACAATGCCACTCAGCAAACTCCAGATTCATTCTTCGTGCTCGTGTTATGTCTTTGCTAAAAAGTTGATCGTTGAACGTTAAAATGAAAGAATCCGTGTTTCAGCTAAACGCATATATTTTTAAACCGAAATAAGCTGCGTTGGAAATTCGAGGCCGAAGGCCTAAAACGATAGAATGCGTATTTATTTCGCAGATGCAGGCTTTCAGAGCTGCGTTGAATAGTTTCAAAGTGGCCAGCAACAATCGACTGCATGCATAAACCTTTGTAGTGCGACGCCATAGCCGTAAAAAAGGTACACGGATTACAAACAAAAACGTCAACTGTGCCGTAAAAAAGGGGTTATATGATTGAATTTTCACTTGTTAAAATGTACACGGATAAAAATTGATGATTTTTAATTGAAATAATCAAATGTACAATAGAGAAAATTGCATCTGTTTAAGTGCTGTTGTGCTTTACGAATCATATATTTAAAACAACAGCGCTTAAACAGATGCAATTTTCTCAATTGTAAATTTAATTATTTCAATTAAAATATCATCAATTTTTATCCGTGTACATTTTAACAAGTGAAAATTCAATCATATATCCCCCTTTTTTACGGCACACTTGACGTTTTTGTTTGTATATAATATTTCTAAATGACGGGCGAAAAAAAAAAAAGAAGGGTCGACAATATTAGAAAAGGAACAGGCCACGCAAAATGGCCGCCAAAAATAAAAATCTAACAATCGCTTTAACAATCACTTTAAACTTGCGGTGCACGACGCTGTTGCAAAGCGATCAGCAACCATAAGGTCTGCGGCCTTGCAGTGTTGGAAACACCGGTTCTCGTCAGATCCCCGAAGTTAAGCAGCATTGGGCTGGATTGATACTTGGGTGGGTGACCGCCTGGGAATCTGGCTGTTGCAGACATAGATGGCTTTGGGCAGATGACCAGGATTGGTTAACGCTCGTTAAACCCTTTAAGCAACGGACCTCTGGAAATGAAAACAAAACCCTCCCCGGAAAAAAAAAAGCTTAAGGTTTCAACAACTTTGTCTACAAAAGCGTATTTATTTATTTGCCCATATAGAAGTATTCAAATGTCAGTACTTGGAGACCGGGTGCGGGTCCTGGTTGTGGCGGGCTTCGGATCGCTGATCGAGTGAGCACAGCGAACGAAAATCAGCGTTTGTTAGTCAGTATGCACAAAAATCTGATTGGTCGGGTTTCCAATTTTCGGTGGATTTCCAATAGTTGGTTGGTTTCCGTTTTAACACCATCCGTGAGTAGCACGGGCTTCCTCTAGTACTAAGTAACTAATAATGAATTCTATAGTGTCTCCGTCAGCCGAGTAATTGTCAGCTTCAATACATTTAAAAGTACACTGCGCCTGCCTTATAACAGCTACGCACCAATCGCCACATGCGCATGCTACCATCGCACCGTTTCGCGAGACTGCGTAGTAATACAAAGCCAACTATAAGATTGTAGCTGCGTTCCTTGCAGCGAGGAACGCAGTTACTATCTCAGTTGGCGTTGGGCATAGTTACGACGAAACAACATGATCATGAATGCAAAAATTGGGTCGGCGCAAACCGGAATGGTTTTCATATTTAAACATCTCACTTTATAAATGTTTTAGGCTAGTGTCTTATAATTTTTTTCTTCGGCGTTCTAATGGCGTAAATCATTTTAATTTTTACGGCGTTAGTTCTTCAGATTTTTGATCTCATGGTAATTATTAGCAAATTAGCACACGCACACACACACCGATGAAACGTCAAGGTTATTGTAAACGTGCAAAGGATCATTTACTTGCAGGATGCAGTAAATATAGTTCCAAATGACAGAAAATCTCCTAGACGCCAACTTTTAAAACTGATTTTTAGCAAGGGATTGACTAACGGTAAGTAGATAGAACTTTGGGGCCGTACTAGTTGTGGTGGATCGAAACAAATGGCGCTGGGAAGAATGTCCCTTTAAGTTAAGTAACAAAGTTGTATTCTCCGAGCCACATAAACAAACTTTCTTTACACGTTGAGCTTGTCTATAGATTTAGCTCAACGCCATCGAATCTAAATGAAATCTGCGGCATTTGCGGCATTCAATTGTATAGTCTGGCGAATCAAAACCCTCAGTGGAGAAGATGGGGCGTTGGGGGGGGGGGGGATGATCATTAGGAAAATCCCCATCCCCATCTTGTGGCGGTATATCGCATTGAAAGGTGGAATAGTTGGTTCTCGTATCAGTTAAGGATACCAGCAAATTGGACAGATACCTCTTCGCCAGTGGTCACTTTGTGACGTGACGAAATGCTTAAAACTTTTTTCTTTCCTTCTCGACTATCTAAGACTCAAAGAGAAAATTCTTGGGATGCTTGCTTGTTCAAGCCCCCAGCGGTGATTCCCCCAATCCCCAGACTCCATTTACAGGCCGTAAAACGTCGACACTCCCCTCTCCTTCGATTGTAAATGCCCACTTTGTTTATATCTAGGCCTGTCTGCAGAGGAAGAGCGAATCGGAAGGTTGGGTGAGGTGTCGAATGACACACACCACGTTTGTGCATCAATTGGAGGCCAAAAAAAAAACCGAAAAGTCAACTTACACGGCAACATTTATAGACACATTAGTTGGCTAAAGGCTTTCTAAGGCTTAGCTAAGATCGCTAGTCACAGAAAGTGTGCTCAAGCAATGACATTCTAAACTTAGCAGAGGAATCGTTAAATAAAAGCTAGAGTGAACTATTACAAGATAAAATTGCATGTAGAACTTACTGATTCCAAGCAAATGAATAAATCCGAGTCCTATTCGAAAAGGTATGAGACGTAGAGGTCGTGAGTCTCTACACTGTGAAGCAAATACGTACACGTATATCTAGGGATGGCACAGTAGCTAGAGTAACTAGCAACAATATATCACACTTGGTTGGACAGCCCTTGTTATTCCGCACGCAGCACCGCAAACCGTTTTTTTCTAACTATTACGGTTTCCAAGATATGACAATTTTAGCATCGGTGTTTGTACGATAAGTCGATAAATCCAAAAAAAGTGCGATATATACGATAATCGACGAAAATTTTTATCGCCCTTCAATTTATCGCGATATTCTCGAATTATCGATTATTGTGTCACCCCCTACGTATATCAAGGACCGAGATAGCGGTCCTTATGTAACCCTCAGCATGAACGTCCTTGTTAAAACGTCAAACTTTGAAACCCTATAGTTTGAACCCCCTGAATTGACGTAGACCCACGAAATTCGGTATTTGGAATCGTGTCATAACAATTTCGCTTCATTAAAATCTTAATGACAACAATTCGAACCGTTTGGCCATTACAGAATGACCATTTCTTGTTGTTTGTTGTTGGGACTCTTTGCCCTCACCTGGAGATCGGACCAATGAACCGAATTTAAACTTTTATAGCTTAAAATGTACGTATGAACAAGGTCTAAGGTAGGATCTTTCCAACGCTATTTTAATGTGAGAACAAATATTCTTGTTGGGAAAATTTTGCTCTCACCTAGATGCTCTTGCAACCACAATTTGCACAGCTTAAATCGTAGGTATGAACAAGGACCAAGGCCGTATTTTGAATGCTGTTTTAAATGTGGCTAGAATATTCTTGTTGGGGAAATTTTGCACTCACCTAGCGATCGAGCCAATGAACCAAATTTCAATTTTTCTCGCTTAAATTGTACGTGTTTTGAACGTTATTTTAATGTGACTATTATATTTTGTTGTTGTTATTCTTGTGGGAAAAATTTTGCTTTCTCCTAGATATCGACCCATTGAACCGATTTTTCAACTTTTATAGCTTAAAACGTGGGTATTAACAACGTCCAGTGCCTTCGAACTGTATTTTAATATAACTACAATACTCTTGTTGTTCTTGTTGGGACTTTTCCTCTCACGTAGGGATCGAACCAGTGAACTGGTTTTTCAATTTTTATAGCTGAAAACGTACGTATTTTAACAAGGTACAGACTCAGTTATTTTAAGGTTACAATATTCTTGTTGTTCAAACGAAAAACCTATGAATACTATTTTTGTTGATAATAAACACAACTTCCCCGAACTTTGTTTAAATTCTTCTAATAAGCAATAGTAGAGTAATGAGAACAGCTTAATACTAAGAGTGCTAAGAGTGTTCTGTGGAGACAACAATCCCTACAAATAAAGCTGCAGATACGAATTTTATTGGAAGTCGTCTGATGAAGAGAACTTAGCACCAAATAAATATTAAGAAGCATTGTAGGATAAATATTAGATATCTATCCTAATAATCTCGTTCGTTCACCTGATAATTATATCTAGTCTCGTTTCTATTTGCCGTTCGAAATTTACATTACCTGTAATTTTTTTTCATTTCGTACTCGTAATGCTATTTTACCCTAGAGCAGCGCTTCACAACCTTTTCTACAGTATTCCTCCCCAATGGGACTACCACGCAACGCCCCTCCCCCCCTCAGTTGCGGTGTATTTTTTTTACACTACGAGATGAGACAGTGTTACCAAATGGGTACACAACGGTCTGTAGAAGTTTGGGGAAAATATCTGTAGATATGCACACAAAATCTGTCGATATGCAAAAATGAAAAGTTCGCTTTCCTCATACAGTTCAACTTCTTTTGCGATGCATAGTTATAAAATAAAAAGGTCACCACTGATTTTTATTGTACGGTGCCAGCAGTGGTTCGCACCTCCCCTGCAGTTGCTCCACGCCCCCCAAGGGAAGTCTGCCTACCCCGGTTGGGAAACGTGGCCCTAGAGAATTTAAGTTGCTTGGATCTAGCAAGCTCGGCAACCTAAGTGCACATGTACGCACTCCACCGGCAAAAGCGCCAGCCGCGAAAGGTTGGCATATTTTTTCTCTAGCGACCACCGTGTGTGGATGCTCTCGCTTACCCTTTCGTTTCAACTTAACATTCTTTCTTTTCTTGGTCAACTCTTTCTTGCCGCTTTCGCCGTGAACATCTCAAGTGGACGTACTCTTCGGCTTCCTCACAAGTCACTGCCCTATTGCTGCACCCCAGCCGCCTGCCTTCCCGTGGCCCCAGCTCATCGTGCCCGTCGGCACGCCCGTCAATGCTTCTGCCACATTCGGCATCGACCATCTTTTCAATAGGACCCTGCTTCTGCACATGGGCTCCAATTTGAAGCTTCCAGCAATGCCATCGACAACATGCATGACCCTCATACAGCCTCATCTTGTCTTTGACCGGCTTGGATCTCCCTTTCATTCCATCACGAAAAGCCTTAAGGAAGTCAACAATAACAAGGAAGATCCTCATGCGACCACTTCTTGTCATAATTAATAGCCGGCTTGGATCAAGACTTACCTTTCATAATGGAAAGCAAACTGCAAGTCACCGGAAAGATACAAGACCCTCATGCGGCCTCTCCTCTGAACATGGCCACTTGGATCTCCCTTTCGTCCTGTCTTGACTGACTGAAAGCAAGTCCACGAAAACAAGCAAAACCATACATGCAGCCCAACCCTGCCATTGTGGTCATCCTGAATCTCCCTTTCTTCCACCACGAAAGGCTTCAAGGATAATCAAGAAATAGAAGCAAGACCCTTAGGGGTCCTTTCCCTGTCATCGTAGCCGCCTTGGATCTCCTTTTCATTCCATCACGAAAGGCTTGAAGCAAGTCCGTCATGGGGCATCGGCCTTTCAGCATGGCTGCTCGGAGCCTCCCTTTCTCACTAAAGGCTACAAGCAAGTCAACGAAGACAAAGGAAGACCTTCATGCGGCCTCGACCTTCAACTATGGCTGCTTTGAATTTCCCTTTCGTTCCATCACGAAAGGTTTAAGGAAGTCAATAAAGCCAAGCAAGACTTTACCTATCATCATGGCTGCCTTGGATCTCTCTGCCTTGGATCTAGTAAACGAAAACAAGCAGGACCTTCATGCAGCTTTCGCCTGTCATAAGGGACGCATTGAATCTCCCTTTCATTCCACCATGATAGGCTTAAAGAACAAGTCAACATGGACATGCAAGGCCCCAAACCCTGTCAAGTAAGTCGTTTTTGAATCTCCCTTTCATACCAACACGAAAGGTTCAAAACAAAGTCAAAAGGGCACAAGATCTGCTTGCGGCCTTCACCTATCAACTGGGTCACCTTAGGATCTCCCTTCCGTTCTGTCACGAAAGGCTGGAAACAGAAGCAACCATGTCAAGCAAGACCATCGAGCTGCCTTCACCTGTTTACGAACAGCTGAAAGCTATCCAACGGAAAGAAGAAAGACCTTCAACTAGCCTCAACCTTTCACCATGATTACCTCGCATCACTCGCCTCTTGCTCATCATGAAAGACTCTAACCAAATTATCAAAGACATGAAGGACCCTCATGCGGCCTTCCACTCAGCATCACAGTCGCTTTGGATTTCCCTTTCGTCCCATCACGAAACGAGGAAAATGAGTCAACAAACGCAGACTCTTAGCAACAAACAAGATCTTCGCCGGCCTCAACCAATCACATCCAGGCCGTCTCCACCGTTCACGACCTAGCATCAACAGCCATCAGCTCTACACGGTGTCCGCTCTGAACATTTGACAGGCCGCAAACACAACCAACTGCATTTTAATACCCTGCTCAAAATAAAATGAAACTAGAAGAAGGAAAACGCCGGAGCGCGAAAGGTTGCCACTATTCCTCCTACAACATGCTACCACAGGCACACATTTTTCTTTCCCCGCATCCCTCTCCTCACCAGAAAGAACTTTTTCACCACCATCCAGACCTTTTGTCTGCTATGTAATGACCAAGATCGCTGCATGCCTGCGACCTTACACAATCTGACCCATTACTAATTAAGAGTAAAAGATGTTGGGTTAGGCTACTGGGAAGAGAGGCTGGTCAGGGACGTTTTAGACCAGACACAACATGCCATACTTGAGGTACATGCAGGTGTACGTCTGGGTCTTTAAACCTTACGATGAGACTGTGAACAACCTACTAAAGTAAACACAGCTGTTCTACACAGGTGTTCACAGGTCCTTCTCTGAACAGGAACCCTACCTATATTCTTAGACTCTGACCTACTTTAGGCTGTTACATAATATCTATTTTTAGACTATTTTGCAACACCTCTATTGTATTAACTCGGTGTAAGGTCCTATCTAAGCCGACACTACACCTGGCCACACAAGGAACTACACGTACGCTGGGAGAGCTACGGTTCGGTTCGACACACTACAACTCGGCTGAAGGAGGGAGTGCTTTGTAACCAAGAGTTCTACGGAACGTTACAGGGTAGCCCTGGTACCTATGTATAAGAATCTTGCCAATTCTTATCACGGTAATATCTTAATGTGTTTAAGTTTAGTTTTGATAGCTGAACTGGTATTTATATCGTTCCGCTTGAAATTTGGATGTAACGGAATTCTTACCCTAGACTTATAACTAAGACTTGGTATCCCAACATAAGCTAATTTGTGTTATTTGCCTCGACTTATTTAAAGACGTTACACCCATTTTCTGGGGGCCCTAGTCCGTAAGATTTGAATATACCGGATGTGTTTTATTTAGTTAATTTTAATTATTTAATTCACGCCTCTCATACACCCAAAGCGAGTCGCTTGTTTTTTTGCCACAGAAATTGCTTACACCCATTTTCTGGGGGCCTGTCCTTGGAGATTTGAACATGTGTAACTTGCAATTACAGTTACACAATATCCCGTGTGTCTAGAGTGAGTAGGTTTTTTAACTGAGTTTTAATTTTAACTGAGTTACTTCTCGTGGCCTGGCGTGTGTCAAGACAACGTGATAGTTGGTATTTATGAACGACATCGAACCGTTTTGCGCAGAAGCAATCAGCGAGCAATGTTCAACAAGGACTGGGTGTGAATTACATGCAACTGGCATGTTACAACCACGGCGAGGACCTCTATAAGGACTCCATCCATACTCTATTTTCGGCAGTGGACGCCAAAAGAAGTGCTAAGGCTGTTTCAAGAACTCTTTCGTGTGGACTGTGAATTATATGTAACTGGCGTGTTACAAGTGGACCGAAAAATTATAAGGACTTCGTACTGTATTTTCGGCCAAAGAAGTGACTTTTCGATGCCACAAGAAGAAGTGCTACGTTGTTTCAAGAACTTTTTCGTGCTACTATTTGTGGGATTTTTCTTCAAGAAATGAACTACATCAGTGTGAAAAAATTTTCCGTCGAGTTCTACTATACTACATCATCGTCAAGAACTCGGAAATTTCATCATTCGACGATACAAGGCGATACAAACTTTTCTACTACTTATTTCTGCTACTTTAAGCTGAAGTGGACTATACCATACATTTATTTCCGGAGTTATACAACGAACTGTGGATTACAAACTGACAACAGCATATCACAACAGGAGTTTCTGCAACCATCAGTGACATTGCCAACGAACAATAACGTGCTATTAGTGTTTCCGACGAGGACAGTGTACGGAATAATTTTTTATTTTGTGAAAACACACCTATTTCCCATAAATTTCCTTTGGAATTTGGACCGTTTTTGTAAAGAAAACGACGTTAATGGAAAGATAGCCTACTAACCCTACAGTGCAAAATCCCTTCATTCTTTCTCTACCACGGATCGTAGTGACTTTTGGGCTAAGGTTACTACAGCGATAGAGCGATTACTACCACAATGTCAGCGGTTGTCACTGCAGTGTCGTCAGCAAACAGGGAAATTTCGCTACCAAGCCAGGAGTGCAATGAAGATGCCTCCGGCGCGGGAATGAGGAGTGCTACAGCGAGTCATACGGACCAAGGACAAGCGTGCAGCGGAGCCCACAATGAGAGTGAACCAAAGGACAACGTACTTTATCATTCTGAGGAAGAAGATCGACAACACGCTGTCAGCCGAGCTAGCGACTATTCTGGCACTGACAGTGCAGATTGTGTTGTAGCAGATACAAGTGTCAAAGTGCGCAGGAGTGGCGATTCTACAGGATTTACAACGAAGAGTGTGTCCGACAGTGAATCTAGTGCAAGCGACAGCAGTATTACAAACAATGGTGTACTTGTTCAGGCGTTGTTGGATTTAGATGAAAACACAGAAAGTGACAGTTTCTGGATGCCACGGGCGAGTACAACACCTACAGCAGGTTGCAGCCAGGCAACAGATGGCGATACAGCATATAGTGCAGTAGTAAATAATCAGCATTTACCTGACATTAGTGACATCGATGCTGCCTCTACTAAAGGTAGTTTTGATGGTAACTACAGTGCTAACAGTGCAGCGTGTGATTCGTATGAGTTTGATGATGGAGTATTTCCCTCCTATGCTAGAGGAAATGATACCGACCTGTACCTAGGTCGTGGGTATTGTTTAGTGTCAGGAAGAACATGTATGTTTGCGTGCTGGACAATTTGCAGAGACATCAGATGTGCTTGTTACCATAGGTGTAGGTGCTTGATAATGGGCTATCATGGAGATTCATTGTCGTTATCGCCGTTTAATGCCGACTTAGCCGTCATCGACAGAGATTTAACGCCACGACAGGTAGTGTCCAGTGTTACTAGCTCTGACCCAGACATTGTAGGCTTATTTGAAGACAGTGAACAGTGTTCTTTTATCCGAGTGCTACACAAAGTGAACCAGCAAGAAGTATGACATCACTTTCGCAGCTTTTTCAAAGTGACGCGAGCAGGGGTGTGCATGCCGTGTAACGATCCAGATCGCTACAGGCCTGCGACCTTACGCAATCTGACCCATTACTAATTTAAGAGTAAAAGATGTTGGGTTTGGCTACTGGATAAAGAGGCTAGTCAAGGTTGTTTACGCCAGACACAACATGACCTATATTGAGGTACATGCAGGTGTACGTCTGGTGCGTTAAACCGTACGGCTAGACTGTGAACAACCTCTTAAAGTAAACACAGCTGTTCTACACAGGTGTTCACAGGTCCTTCTCTGAACAGAAAACCTACCCAGACTCTTAGACTCTACTCTACTTTTGGCTGTTACGTGATAGCTATTTTTAGACTATTTCGTAACACCACTAGTATATAAACTCGGTGTAGGATCCTATCGGGACCGACACTACGCCTGGCCAGAGGAGGAACTACACGTACGCTTGGATAGCTACGGTTCGGTCCGGCACACTACAACTCGGCTGAAGGAGGGAGCGCTTTGTAACCAAGAGTTCTACGGAACGTTACAGGGTAGCCCTGGTACCTAAGTATAAGGATCTTGCCAATTCTTATTACGGTAGTATCTAATGTGTTTTAGATTTATTTTTGATAGTCGAACGGTATTTATATTGTTTCGCTTGAAAAGTGGACGTAAAAGAATTCTTACCCTAGACTTATGTTTAGACCCTAGCAAATAACACAATTAGGTTATGTTGAGATACCAAGTCTTAGTCATGACTTGGTATCCCAACATAAGCTAACTGTATTATTTGCCTCGACTTATTTAAAGACGTTACAGCCGACAGACCAAGTGTGGGTTACCGTTCTCCGTCACTAACACAATGTTCACCACCGACCCTGGATGACTACCGAGCATCAGGAAGCCAGGTCAGAACAGCTTCGCCATTCATACCAGATCCATGTGCTTCTAGAAGTCATCGTGCTATGCCACCACATCTAGACAACACCCTACCATACGTGCACTGTACTGTAGAAGCAAGATGGAAAGCAACGTGTGACGTGAATCCAGGACGTCTGACGACGATTGGTGCCAAGCCGCCAACAATTATTAACAAGTTACACAGAGACAGGCTGTCTCTAGGGGACTGGCTCTCACAAGCTCCCGTCGACCCAGGAATTATTCATTACGTCATGAACCAGTTGGGACTTCAAGAAGTGGACCTAATGAATAACGGACAATACCAGGACTGCACACGGAAAACCTTTTCAGACTCCGCTCTTCAAGAACGATCACGTGCCCGTCTGCAGTAAGTCAAAAAGTGTTGACGATCTTCTCTCACAGCCACAGCATCCGAAGCAGAGTCGTCCCACGTTTTCAACGAGCGTTTACTCGTCTAGTTTGGGCCCAATGTCTCGTTGACGTCCAAATACAATGTGCGTCACGCTCACTCAGGATAGAAGAAGTTTGGAAGTCGGTTGTCCACAACCAGAGGTTTTTGCGACGGCCAACAAGTTCTGCCCACAGCTATCCTTCATCCAACAGTAGACCAAGTAGCCAGCAGAGAGAGACGTAAGGGTTCCTCAAGAGCGACGGAATGTGGGTCACCAGTGCAACATGACGTCAGTGGAGAAAGCGATGCTACAACTAGGCCGCTTCTCTGCCCACGCGAGACCCCTTTCTCTGGCAGGCAGATGGAAGAGGAAGCGGCGCGAAGCAACCCTCAGGAGCTCCTTCCGGTGGAAACTTCAAGTGACTGTAACTTCGGAGCGGTGCGTGCTAGAACGACGATTCAACCACTGAACTGCAAGACTACAAGACGCCGGAGTGGCGCCAGAGAGTGACCAACGTGGGATTTTAAACAAGTGCCTACAGATACTAATTTGAGAACTATTGGACCTAGAGCGGAAATTTTAACGCCAGAAGACTCAGGGGGACAAGAGAAGAGGTTTGAGAACCCACACCACATAGTTGGTGCCAGCTGCCAAAAGTCCCCTTGCCGAAATTTGTTGGGTATGCTGATTATAGGAACACTCAAGAATTTTTGTTGGCGCTGAAGAAGTACAGAGACATTTACCTTCTTAGCGATTCAATAATGCTGTCTACCATTCTACCAATTTCGCTACAACGACCAGCAGAGCAGTGGAGACAGTTTGCAGGACCATTCACAACATGGTGAGAATTCATCAAGGCATTCAACTTGGAGTTCGTCAGCCCTTGTTACATGGAAGACTTGCGACGGGAGTTGGACCAGCGATTCCAGGCGGAATCAGAGCCAATGAATCACTTTATCCGAAGTATAAATGAGTATTACGAGAGACTGGACCCGGCTACACCGGAGTTGACCCGGGTCAACAAATGCCTCGCACAGCTTCACCCGGATTTTAGGATTTTGTTGTGGGGAAGGATGTTTCAGACGCTCAAGCAGCTAGCTAGTGTGGGTCTGGAGATATGTAAGTTCCTCATCAAACGAACGACTTACAAACAGCCTGTCCTAGCAACGGATTCTATTGAACCAAGTTTGGCGTGGTCTGATTACAAGCCACCTCAACAGCAGCAGACCAGCCGAGCTGAGAAGACGGAAATCAAGACTCTGCAGGGAACGCCAGCTAAGGGCACGAAAATGGACATCAACTATACTACCCCAAAATTCTCGTTACCTTCGCTCGATCCTCGTGGGTATAGATTAGGACGGTACAACTCTACGCCACCTACTATGCCACCCAAGGATCCGTATGGAAAAAGAAGTGATGCACCAAGAAGACAGTCTGTGCCCGGACGCAGTACATCACGTGACGGCTGTCACAACTGTGGCTCAACCGAACATTGCCACCGAGAATCCCCGAATCAGCCAAAAAACGGGCAGATGGGTCTTCTTCCCAACAGGGAGGGGGGAGGACCAGATGCACCAGAATAATTGAAGAGGAAACGACATCAGGATTGGAAGACAAGGATGTGTCAAGATGCTGTGGACTACCGAAGAAGATGCATGTTAAAGGATTACACCATGGGCGGTATTCGCACGGTCGGACTGGCCGACACTGGAGCTACATCAACTACCATAAACAGTGTTATGGCGAAGAAACTATATCGCTAAGGGAACCCTAAGGGGCGGCGGCCATTTGCACGTGACGATCACTTGGGATGGAGGCAAGAATATGGTGAAACAACCTGTTCTTATTCTGCCAGGAGCAAGTGATGAGTTCGTGCTCGGCCGCGACTTTATGTTTCACACCAGCGTCGTGATCGACATCAAGAACAATGGATGGAGAGTAGGAGTAGGACCACTCCACCCTTTCACTACCATTGAAGAATCCAAGTCCTGTAGGTCGACTTCAGTAGCGTCTGAAGAGCCAAAACGCACGCAAGAAGATGAAGACTGGGAAGTAATTGAGGGCCACATCAAGAATACTCATTGCTCACCAGCACAAAAGGATGGATTGAGGGAGTGCTTAAAGAGGTTCCCGAGGGTGCTCACATCTAGACTTGGAAGACCTCACTTAATGGAGCACAAGATAGTGTTGGAGCCGGAAATGCAGCCAATTCGCAACCCTTACCGAGCTGCCAACTTCGTTGGGCACTCAGAAGATTATGGAGGTGCAGATTACAGACTGGCTACGGAAAGGGGTGATATCACCATGCATCAGCCCCTGGAGCGCGAGCCCTGTTCTTGTTCCGAAACGTGGTGGACCACCGGGGTCAAAATGATTTTGTATCGATTTTCGGGGTGTCAACAAGAAGGCTCCGATCAATGCAATGGTTGCCATCGTCCAAGTGTTTGCGATGTTGGGGAAGGCGAAGTTTTTTTAGTGTTTTGGACTTAAAAGGAGGCTTCCTGCAGATACCACTAGCTAAAGAATCCAAGCCCATCACTTCTTTTAAAAGTTTTCGCGGGAAATTTTGCTTCAATGTGCTTCCTTTTGGATTGAAGAACGCCCCAGGATGCTTCACAAGATTGATGGATACCATGTTAGGGTCCAGCTTGTACACCATAGCTGTGATCTACACAGATGATTTATGCATTTTTTCGGAGATGTATGAGGACCATGTAAGATTTAAACGAGATGGAAAGCCAATCCGTATTTATTAGACCATGTAAGGCACATTGCTAAAGTTTTGCAGAAGCTTCAAGATGCAGGACTAACAGTGAACATATCTAAGATTGCGCTCTGTATGCAGAAACTGAAATACCTAGGACACGTGCTTACACCTGGATGCCTATACCCAGAGCCGGAAAATGTGGAGATGATAAGGAGCTTTCCTTCACCAAGAAACATCAGAGAGCTCAGAAGATATTTGGGGATGGTAGGGTACTATAGGCCGTTTTTGAAGGATCTACATATCACAGCTCAGCCTATGTACAAGTTGCTATGGAAAGATGTCAAGTGGGTATGGAGCCAAGAATGCGAGTCAGCGGCAAACCGCCTCAAAGAGCAACTGCTGGACTGCATGCACAAGTTAATGGACATGACGCAACCCTTCACCCTAGTGACAGACGCAAGCAAAGGAGGCCTGAGTTGTATTCTATCTCAGCATGAACCAGAAGTTGGGATGAGGCCAGTATCCTTTGCGGGAAGACGAACCAGCTATTTAGAACGTGACTACTCTTCAACGGAACTCGAACTCGCTGCGGTGATTTTTGGAATCAACAAGTTTCAAGGGTTCATCGATAATACATCGTTTTTTATCGAGAGTGATCATTCAGCCCTCAAGTGGATAATGAAGGTGCCTAATACTACAGGAGAATAGCAAGGTGGATCATTCAACTCCAGGGAATGGAATTCCCAGTTCATTCATAGGAAAGGGACCGACAATCAAGCAGCCGACGACGACAGCATTTTGTTTGTTGTTTGATTTTAGGCAGCATGAACCCAAACCGGGCTTACAACAATGAATAGAACAATGAGTAAAGAATGGTAAAGAATTGTTGTTGCTTTACCCATTGTTAATTAAAGCGGTTTTGGTGGACTTCTAGACAAACACTAACACAAATGTAAACAACAACAACAACAAAAACAATCTAAATTTCAATGACTTTGCATCAGCGTAAGGTTAAAAACGCAATCGTTTGAAAGGTATGGTTTAAAAGGACATTCCACCCACCGCCATTTTTCTCGATCCTCCACAGCAATTACGGCCACAAAGTTTTATTTACTAACCGTTAGTCAATCCCTAGCTAAAAATCTGTTTTAAAATGTGGCGTCTAGGAGATTTTCTGTTGAATATTGGGGAATTTTATTTACTGTATCCTACACGTATATGGTCCTTTGCGTGCTTACATTTCACCTTGACATTTCAACTCTGTGTGTGTGTGCATGTACTAATTTTTAATCGTTTGCCAATAATTAAGTAATCAAAAATCTAAAAGACGATGGGGTAAAAATTAAATCTCAGCTTGAAAATGGGAAAAGCGGAGAAAGCCAAAACCAAGCAAACTCAGCGCTCAGCAAGCAAGCTGCTGACTTTAAAAACATCCCTATTAGCAGAGATGTTAGTAGCCACAACTACCGCCAGACCTCCGCGTAGGACGGGAAGAAGTAAGACGGTATATCTAGTTAACTTTCTAATCTATAATCTATAATCTATAATCTTTCTTTTTTTATAGGGTTGTGCCGAAGTTGCTATCTACTATCTGGCCAAGTTTGGTCGAAATATATTGAATAGAAACGGAGAAATTAATAGTTTTAGTTTTGCTGGAAAGAGGACTACAATCATATCTACATATATAATAGGCAGCAGGCGGCCAAATCACCGGCCACGCCATTCCGTCGTACAATCAAGTACCCCATCCTGTAGTGCCATCTGTTAACGGGATTCGCCTTCAAATTCGGGTTGGGACACTTTTCCAACGTCTTCGAACAGATGGCGCCACTTACCAAACCTGCCATCTCGCCGTCTATTGACGGCCTTGGACTACAAGTTCGGGTTATAACACTTTTTCCAAAGTCTTCGAAGAGATGGCGCCACTTACAGACCAGCCGCACCGTTTTTGGGTTCGTTTTTTGGTATTGTTGTGGTGCCAAAGCCGCCAACAAAGTGTTAGTCGTGTGGACTGTGCCATTCTCGGCGTTTGAGCTAAAAAAAAAAAAAAAAAAAACCGTGTCCACTAAACCAGATAACTTTAAACCAAACGACGATTGGTTCTTGGGCCCCGAAATTAGCAGCTTGATACGATGGAAAGGCGCATTTATTTCCTAAATGTTCACTTCCAGAAAGGAGTTGAATTGTTTTTAAGTGATCGGCAACAATCGTTGCTTGCAACAATGTGGCCATGCACGGTACCGAGGTGAATTGTTTCAAAGTATTAAGTTAAACATAGGGCTACTTGCTTACTGAATGCTGGATTTCTCAGGGCTTTTTTTAGCCTTAAGTCAAACATACGCTTGCGACTTTTCCGGGGCTGCACCAAAGGGGAAATGTCACGGGGCGGCGTTTTCGGGGGGTGCGGGAGAGGGTGCCAGGGCAACTATGTGTTGCGGCCAATGCATGCTACCGAAGTGAATTGTTTCAAAGGATTAACTTAAACATGGGATTACTTGCTCACTGAATGCTGGTTTCTCAGTAATAGGGTTTTTTTTTAGCCTTCAGTTAAACATATGCCAGCGACTTTTCAGGGGATCAACCAAAGGGAGAATGTCAAGGGGCGACGTTTTCAGGGAGGGGGAGGCGGGCAAGCGTGTATGGGGGGGACACGTATGCAAATCCGGGCGGCGGCAGGAGTGTGGGAATTGGGGGTCAAAGTAATTGTGGGGGGGGGGGGGAGGCCATATGTGGGAACCATTCACATGTTCGGTCTTCGGTTTGATAAATTTAAAATCAAAGACCAAACACTTGAGGTGCCAGAGGGAAGCGGAGAGATATTCAGAACCCACACTATGGGGGTGCAGGAACGGGGTGCGGTAGGGGAAGGTGGAGCAGGGATGTGTGGGTGGTGGGTAGGGGGGTGCGCAGCATGCGCATGGGCGCAACTAGTATATATGATAATATGTAATGTTCTACTCCAGTGACCATTTGACTAGAATAAACATTATCGTTCAGGATGGCATAAGGGCAAACAATTGTAATAAACACTAATCAAGTATAAAATAGGTTGGCTAAATAATAAGCAAACATCCAATTATACTGGGCCTTTAATCAACACTCCGCTGTACACAATATTGACCCCACATATGGTCAATTAAATCAGTGACAGATTATTATGATTTGATTGTATGATTACAATGATTTGACATGAGTTTAACGAATGGCATTACGGATTAAGTCGAGCGGTAAACCTAATCGTTATTATATTCTCTGAGTTAAATTAAAGGAATCTCGGGCTAATTTAGTAGCGTACGGCTTGGTACTAGTTAAGCATAAACACAATTAGCTATCGCTAATCAATCGGAATACTTAGCTCATTAATTGAAGCTTGAGTGCGGCCATGGGCCCACGGGTCGGCTGAGCGGCGAAGCCCCGTCGCTAGCTCGGCACGGCAATCTGCCTGGCGTACTTCTGGATTGCGGCCTTCGGAATTTGACTGGCGTGAACTATATAGTTAGCGTCTGGTAAGTTGCTGGTGATCGGATGATATCACGCATT
>JAHWFP010201080.1:33916-51536 GCA_023313725.1 Lithobius niger | reverse complement strand
GACATCTAGAAACAAAGCTTTTATCAAATTTATATCAACACCCAGAAACTGAGCGTTGTAGAAGATTACTTAAAAATCAACGAACCTTTGGCATACGATTCATCCAATCATACACCTACCATGAATACAACCCTATTGTTGGAACAAATATCAACAATGTAAATTCAGAATTCTGCATAAACATCGAAAACCAAGATTTGTTTCTGCACGTGGCAGTAGTTACCTGCTGATTAAAGGGAGGTTGCTGAAGAATGACTCCTCGACTTATGCGGACGCTGATGTTGTTAGACTGATTAAAAATTCTGCTGTGTTCCTGTTTTCTAATATCATATACCATCTAGATGATAACAATTCAATGAGTTAAATTATCCAGGGTTTGGAACCTTAATGAAGGGCCTGCTCACTTAGGGCTCGGCAGAGCAACTGGCTTTGATCGGACAGTGCTGGGCATTAGATGGTGCAGCTTCAGTCGATGTTGAACTAACCAATAACTTGGGTTTCAAACAGCGGCATGCATCCATCATTGTTTAAACAATAGCCAACAGAAGCTTTACTTTTGCCATCCCGCTGAAACACATAATGGGGTTTTCGAAAATTATGATAAGCTAATTTATGGAACTAAACATATACTCACCTGTATGCGAGCACACGATAGTAATGCAATCTTCAAAGCTACAGCAGCAACTGATGGCAAAGTCGTTCTCCATAGCATTTCCTGGCACATGCCCCACGTCATAGTTTTGGACGAGCAAAAACTTGAAACTCTACAATCTAATCGACCATGGAGCGACCATGGATTTAGGATTTAGGCACTGGCATTACGATAGCCGCGAGTACCCTGAAAATACCAACTTCATCTGGTGCATGCTGACTCCTGCTGTGGCTGAGAAACCTAGGTGGATAGGTCTACCTTTCAGACTAACAGGCAGGACTCTTAGTTAAAAATCCGGCGGTGTTCGACCATTGCAGTCTGCAATATGCGCCTATCATTCTAAATTCCGAGTGTTATCCATTTTTGGATCTAATAATTAATTTTGCCACTGGAGAGTACGACGGTCTGTACAGAATGGCTCAGCAATTTAGGCATATGTGCTACGACACCAACAATTTGAGTTTCGATTTACTTTAGTTCAAGAAACCCTATCTCCTTGTGTTGAATTGCTCAAAACAGTCCGAGAGACTTCAATCGGGAATCGTGGATGTACAATGTAAAAAAAAAAAGGCGGCTTTTTGCAGTTAGCATTGTTAGGACCGATTTTAGCAGGCATTAGAGGCTTGGCGGGAGGGACTGTGGGGGTGGTATCTGCCATAAAAAAGGCACAAAACGAAGCAAAAAATTCAAACTGAACTTTTGTGACATCACAAGCAAAAGGAAGGTTCCAGTTTGAATAAGAGAAAACCAAACAATAAACAAAGAAAAAAATTGCCCCGTGGAAAAAGTCTTTACTTAAGGCCACCCATGGCTTATTCGACTTTAATAAACCTTAACGAACTTTGATTTAAATGCATAGGATTAATGAAAATTCCAAAATTATGGGGTACTTTTAGTAAAGATTCTCTTCCTTCAAAACTTAGGCCTGCTGAAAAAGTAATCTTAAACCTTGAAGATTTCCATGATGGAGACGTAAGTCACCTGGTAGCCTGTTCCACAATTTTGGGTGAACCACGTTATTTCAATAATTTTGGCAAGATGGGTTCTCCGCAGCCAATGGTTAGCTACTTGGGACAGGGTATTAAATACCATTACGAATGTGTGCAAACCTTTGACCAGATTTGATGCGGTCACTTTTGCTGTTTTTTACTAAGTGCCTTCTCGAAGACTCGTAATTAAGCAGCTGTATTAGGGAGAGTGAGACACGTTACTTGAAAATCTTACTTGAAGTTACTTGAAAATCTAACTGGAAATAAATGTGTTTTGTATGAAAATCTTCGAGAATGTGTACTGCGATGGACAAATCTTTTTCTATTTCGTAAGGAATGTTGAAAATGTTAGTTGTTGACTGCTCACCCTTTATTTTAGTTATATAAAATGTTTTTGTTCCTCCTTTACATTTAGCCAGGAGTTCTATGCTCGGATTGCTGCAGTATAAAATTGCTTTACGAATTAACTAGAACTTGTACTTGTGAAGTTTGAAAAAGGTCCTGAATTTACTAAACAGTCGACTTTTTTTAGCCAAAGGGCTTTTCATGCTGAAACTGATTATCGTGAAACAATAAAGTTGGTTCACTTAGATTTCTAATTGGTTTGTTCTCAGCATTGAAGTATACCTTCTGATTGTCTTGTATCAAGCAATTGCTGTCGACGTATACCTTGGTAGCAGCATCACTCGGTAAAGTAGGTTAGTTTATATTTCTAATCGGCTTGTGAGTTGCATTGAAATACACTTTCTGGTCGTCCTGTAATAAACAATTCCTGTTGGCATACACTTTTGTTGCCACGTCAGCAGCATGCTAGGGGAAAGCTATGTCCTTAATTTGCTTTTAATTTGCATACAAATTCCCATCGGCTCATCTACGTACAAAGTATTTTTCTCAATGCTAGAAATGGTGGAAACCAACTCGTCGGTGAGAAAAGTAATGGCCTCAGGCAATTCGTTTTTTTTTTAAAGTTTTTGAATGTCCGTTGCCAGAGGACCTAAATCCGGTATAGATGTTACAGAAGCTGTCAAGAAAAGACTCGTAGGAGCAACACTCCCAAAAAAATTATACGTCAATTTAGGCAGTGAGTTGTACAATAAAGACAACCGAAGACCTACTTAGGTGGCTTAACATCAACATGTACTCTTCGTATTCTGAGAAGAAAGCGAGCTTGGTAGAAGGTTTCAACAGAACACTGAAAACTCAAATGTGGAAAAGGTTCACTGGACAAGTAAATTACGAGTGGTAAGCATTATTTACGAGTTAGTTTCCTACAATAACATGGTTGATTCCACCATAAAGCTGAAACCAAAGGAAGTAACCAAACATCACAAACTGTTGTTGAAACGAACTAGTACTAAACGGATGTTAAAGAAACCCAAATCCACCGCAGGAAATAAAGTCAGGATTTCTAAAGTTAAGAAAATTGTCGATAAGGGGTGTTTGCAAAATTTTGCTAACAGCATTTTCACGATCCGTAAATTAAAAATAATCCAACCTGTTACTTATCTTCTAAAAAACGAGTCGGGTGAACAGTTGCTTGGAAGTTTTTATGAAACCTTCCATTTGTTTTTAGTAGATAAAGATTATGTACAGTTCTGGTGTCAGTGCGTTCGGCCCTGCATACGCTATTGTTCATCTGCCTAGACCAGCTTGTAAATTGTAAAGTGCTGATCGATTTGGGAGTGAAGTTCGTCAGAGACACTGCCCTAATTCAAACTGGATTTTGGTTACGGTATACCAAAGTTTACAACTCGATTGATATGGAAAAGGCTGGATAATGCAGTACTTCATTAAATGGAAGGGATATGACTCCAAGTATAACATCTGACGGAGCATTAAATCAAAGTTAGCTTTTCACTTTTTATGTTAAATTTTCAATACAATAAAAATTTTTATTTTATTTTCAAGTTCATTAAGTTCCTTATTTTTTCTTCTTCCCGAAAAAAATTTTTTTAGATTATCATAAAAACTTCTTATGTAGTTTCAAAATGGAAAAAAATATACGTTTACCTGTATTTACTGAGCGGAGGCGTTTTCTGGTTAACACCAGCTGAGAAACCACCTCTGTTAAACATCCATCCGACGACGAAGAATATGATTGTTTCAGGGATCGATCACTCATCCCTATTATTACGTGACAAAAGTCTTTGTAACCGGTACTATGAAATGGACGTGGTCGAAGAGTTCGACCCGCTTCAGTTTCTGGTGTCAGTGCGTTCGGCCCTGCATACACTGTTGTTAATCTGCCTGGACCAGCTTGTAAATTGGAAAGTGCTGATCGATTTGGAAGTGAAGTTCATCAAACACACTGTCATAATTCACACTGGATTTTGGTCACGGTATACCAAAGTTTACAACTCGATTGATATTCTTCGCCATTTGGGTGGCTAGATATCAGCCATTGTGAGTTGCATCCTACATTCCACTCCCACAAGGTTTAAAACGTAAGGCTTGGACGTTAACCAAGACCTAAAACTTGAATGATGAAAAATTATTCCTGTACTCTGTACTAGCTTCTGGGTTGGAGATGTATAGCACCGATCCTGAAGATTACTAGGAATTTGAAGATATGCTCGACACTACTATGCTGACCTATTCCACGAAGCTAGACCAAATTGAAAAATTTGCATGCGTGAACTTTCTCTCGATTAACATCATAGGATACAATCACAGAAGACTTGTAACCTATTCGAGTTTCTAAAAATTTGATAGTAACATTTCAAATACTGCAGTTTTGCTGTACTGCTTAGTCCACGTGAAACCTTACTGCTGTACCCAACTATTATACATGTAAATATTGATGCCAGAGCCAAAAAAAAAGCTTTCATTGACTAAATAAAGGAAAAATAATGTGAGGCTACAAACTCTTCTACTTGGCCTAATTTTTCAGTGTTCATCAGTCGCGTCGTCTACTTTCCGTTTATTTTCGTTCTACTTTCCTTCTAATGATAAATACATCATTTTTCAAGGTTTTCAAGCACTTTCCTAGGCATGAAATTTCATTGTTACTTTCTAGTATATTTCCAGCTTTTCATGGACTGCCACGAACTCTGAAGTAAAAATGGTAAAAAAAAACATTTGACTACAGCAGTAAGGTATAACATGGAATTAACAGTACAGCAACACTGCAGTATGTGAAACCTTACAGGAAAGTTTATTTGTGCTCCTTTGCTGTTTAGACTTCAGTTCCGTTAAACCTTACATTAAGCATCAAACGAGTTCGTTTTAGTTTTCTTCTTATAATAAATTGCTATACAATAACAGTCCACATATTACAAATCCAATACTGAGAATGCACTGATAAATAAGTCTTTCATTTACTCTGCACCCACGCTCCGTTAAGCGAGTTCAGTAACTAGTGATTATGGTAAAAAAAATTCTTACCAGCACCTAAGGAGCCCACGGCGTCTTGAGCTTCTACGTCTTCAAAATTTCTAATAGGTCCGTAGTTTATACTTTCGAATTCTTCATCGAAATTGTTTTCTTCTCCTCGTGATGAATCATCAGAGCTGTTTCCGTTGTCTCCAGAAATTTCATTCAGTAATAATGTTGTTTCTGAAACTTGATGAATAACGAATTAAGTGGTCCAACTAAATCACTAAATACACGATATTAGCCAATACTCTTTTCAAGAAATGATGAAGAGAAATTTCGGGATATCAGACATTTATATTTGAATTCTTGGCCATAATTTACCGTGCTATGTGTAAAAAAGAACGATTCGTGCCCGTTGCATAGAACATTTTTGCAACCTAAAAAAGAGTTTTCACTGAAAGAGTCTTCAATGAATTTGTCGAAGGTCATTAAAATCTTTTTCACTGAAAGAGTCTTCAATGAATTTGTCGAAGGTCATTAAAATCTTAACTTTTCAACGATGCTTCATAAAATCGCCATGTAAGGTAGTATCTTCTGAAGAATAACAAAGGATGAGCATTGCAAAAAGAAACGAAATTCGGTAATTTAGTTTAGGAACTAGGGAAATTAAAAAAGCTTGCATTCTTTTGCAGAGTTCGGGTGGTTTCTGTTGGAAAAGTTTGGTTCCCCGTAATATGTGAAATTGGTTAGATTACAGCAAAACAAATAGAAAATTTTATAAACAGTAAAATCTTAGGAATCCACCAAGTCAACCTTTAACTATTCGTTAATTTTTTGAGTAATCCTATGCGTCTGTTATTTTGGATAAAATTGATCAGCAGCATTTTATGCCCCTGAATTCGTTTTAAATTTAAAACCGAAAAATTCAGCATCTGATCGCCAAGCTATTTCGCAAAACGTTTTTCCAAACATTCTTCACTACGGCTCTAACATGCTTAATGCGTCCTGTCCATTAGCCTACGTTTCAATGTACTTTTAAGTTACGTTTTACCAACTATTTTTCAATATTAAATGCTTTAAATTTGTTATGATTTTTGTACTCCACTCTTCCTTTAAATTTGTGTCAACAATTCAGTCACAAATCAGGGATGAAATGCAGCTAATAGCACTACCGTTATTGGTGGGACTCGCAACAGACCACAAAATGTAAAATCAATATTTTCTTTGTGATCCTCACTCGCAATAACGCTTACGTTGCCTTGATTCGTGCCTAATGCCCGTAATTATTTCAAAAAACGCAGGAGACCGTAGAGACATCCAATCTAAACAGTGTCCTTTTGTTTTAAACTGGCTAGCTTCAATTTCCATTCAATCTACGTATCTACGTATCAATGTACGGTAAACAATCTACATATGCTTCGTTTTGTGGGCGTGGGGGGGGGGGGACGGAGAGAAGGATGGTAGATGAACATATATCAAAGGTATATGTCTTAGGGATGAAAAAAGTTTGGTGTTAAAAAAAAACGCGATTTGAAAAGCCAAACTCTAGAATGAATCAGTCGGTGTTTATTAGTAGTTAGAGAGAGCCGATGAGAATGTGTCGCATTTCATAACCATCTACAACATTAAAACGTACGGCGTGTTTGTTCATTTTATACAGGTTGTTCCTAAAGTCCCAGATAGGCTGAATAACTTTTGAACGGATGAGAACTGAAACTGGCACCTTTGAAGGACATCGGTTGGGTTGAGGGTTCTATATCTTTTGGCATAAGATACATCGCAGTACCCCCCCCCCCTCCTGGGGGGCCCAGGGGCGGAACTCAGTAATTTCAAATGGGAAGGGGGGGTCGAGTAGTACGTCATATTAAAGCCCTTAACGAGCTGAGAAAAATGGCACAAAGAAAACTTCGCTACGTTGCTCCAATAAAAAATGGCGCCCCATCAAAGTTCGAAATAGCACTTTGCATTGGAAGTATTTACGCCACTAGAAAACGATTCAGAGATGTTCACAATATGACAGAATGCTCCAGATGGATAAACTGAAACACACGTAAAAGAAAAGTAGCAACGTTGCGGTCCCGCATTTGGGAGTAGGGGACCAGAGCAAATAAATTCTTGACTGTATCTACACTAAAGAATTTCAAATAGGAAAGGGGGGGGGGGGGGCGAGTGGCACGTCATATTAAAGCTCTTAACGAACTGCGAAAAATGGTGCAAAAAAACCTTTTGCTACTTTGCTCCAATAAAAAATGACGCCCCTTTAAAGTACGAAAGTGACACAAATTTCTCCAAGTCTGTTCCAGGGATAAACCAAAAGGTACATGTACAATAAAACAAGGTTGAAGCCCCTTACTTTGGGACATTAGGTACGATAAACTGTACGAGTATAAGGATCCACGAAAATGTTAAGCTTTATTGTGCCAGTGATCTGTCACTTCAGTAAATCAATGGCCTACTTTTGAAAACTACCTTCAAGTTTCATCATGTTGCTTCCCTGAAGTACACGTTTTTCTCTTGAGATGCATTTTATCTATGTGGCCACAAATCCACTTATCACTTTATCCACCCGTTTCAAATTTTGCATTGTCACCATTTTGGAAGGAAGCAATGTAGCGACGATTTCTTTTCGCCGTTTTTATTTGCTTGTTAAGATCTAGAGGTGCAGCTCGATTTCCCCCCTCCCATTGAAACTTTTGAGTTTAGCCCCAACCAAGATTTTATTTGGCCTGTGGACACCCTCACACACACCCAAAAAAAATGCTGGACCTTACTATTGCCACATTTCTTTTATGTGTGTCTTTCAGTTTATCCATCTGGAACATTCCGTCACGTTGTGAACATCTCTGAATGGTTTTCTAGTGGCGTAAATACTTCCAATGCAAAGTGCTATTTCGAACTTTGATGGGGCGCCATTTTTTATTGGAGCAACGTAGCGAAGTTTTCTTTGCGCCATTTTTCTCAGCTCGTTAAGGGCTTTAATATGACGTGCTACTCAACCCCCCTTCCCATTTGAATTTACTGAGTTGCGCCCTCTGGGACCCCTGGGGGGGGGGGTACTGCCATGTCTCTTATGCCAAAAGATAGAACCCTCAACCCAACCGATGTCCCCAAAGGTGCAAGTTTCAATTCTCATCCGTTCAAAGTTATTCAGCCTATCTGGGACTTTTGGAACACCCTGTATATACACACTTGAAATAGTTCGTAGAAATTCGAAAAAAGGTGTTAGAAGAGCTGAAATTTCGACTTCATGTTAGGCCTGTTTTTATCCGACAAGGAATTCATAGAATACGAAAAAAAAAACATATTTGGACCGGGGGGGGGGGGGGGGGATACAAGGAATAACGTCGGCGTTTGTTCAGACTTAAGTTTCGCTGAACTACGTACAAGACCTGCGTGCATAGAATCTGGGGAAGGGGCATTTTTTCTCTATTTTTTTTTAAAACTTGATTGTTAATAAAAAAAATTAAGCATGGAAAAGGCTTAAACAAAAGCTGGCTATATGAAATCGTGGTGTTACATTCGTGTGGTTATTTTATCGTTTGTTAAATCACATAAAACGAGTAAATAAACTTAAAGTAATCAACCTTAAGTATACTTAGTGCAATACGATCCCGCCCTCCCCCTACTTATATTCTGAAGGAATTTACTGAAAGTAAGGTTACGTAGATTTAAAATCCGTAATAGTGTGATGAAAAAGAGCTAATGGGACGGGAAGCTGTAAAGCAACGAAACCTTTAGGGTTTTTTTTGGGGGGGAGGGGGGTAACAAGAATAATAGCGCCAGTTGTAAACTCCTTATCTGGTTCTTTCATGATCGCATGATCACTCATTTGCCGTATAGTAGTAGCAAACGTTAGACGACGGATTTTTTTAATATAATGTGCAATATGTATGCTGTTCAGTCACACGTCACATTCAGAATTTTTAGTAGTGTTTTGTTGGCATGCTGCCTTTTCCTGCATCCGTCAATAGCACATTTCTTTCCTCCTCCAGTATTTCTCTACCAAACAACACGTCGAATTACTGATGCAGTGTTAGCGCATCGTTGTTTTTTTTTTGTATCATATTTTGCTACGAAGCCGACCTTATACCGGTATGCTACTACTGGCAATTGCCAAACATCGGCCCAGGCAATAACATAAGTCAGTTTCAAAATGAACCAAGTAACTATCCTGGATGCTACGAATATTTCGTGGTATGCCTTATCTGGATTAAAGACATAATTCAAGTAGTACGCGTATCTGTGATACGCCACTAATTACCTTAATAGTGTCAGTTTTCGCCAATCTGAATACCGCCTGTTGATTGGGCCCTATTCTTGATGAAAGCTTAGCCCAATCCAAAAATTCGCCGACTGCTAGAGATTAAAAATCTGTTTATGTGATTTTAAATTCTGATTTGAAATTCGAAAGGATAATTTCTGTGCTGCGAAGTTAGGAATAGAAAGTGACTGAGTTGCTTCTTTTATTATTATTTTAATTTAGCTGCACAACTGATATTTTTTTTTATCGTTTCGTTCCATTATCCAACGTTTTTTTTAATTCGTTAAATTGTGTGTGGTTGCAACTAAATATATTCTTTCTAATGGGATAATGCTCCTAAGTAAACTAGCTGTGGTCGCTCGAAGTTATAGTACCATCACACCAAAAAAAATATTTGTTTTTAATACAGTAACTGATATGTTAATATTCCACAATTAGACTAGCAGAGAAAGAATAAAAAGAAGGCAAGGTCAACATATTGGAATTGCGGTAATTGCAAACAGTGAGCAGCCCCCTAAAGAAATAGTTCCACGTATTCAAGCACTTATCCCTACAAGGTAGAGACACGTTATTGTTGACATGGAATTACCATAGGTGCATGTAGAACTTTAAAAAAATTACCGAAAGTTTCGTGAATTTTAAAACAGAACACGCTGTAACTGAATTGTCCCTAATTAACCAAACAAAACACACGTTTACAGCACAGAAAATAATGATGAATTAAACAGTGATTGCGACATCCTACTTGTTAAAGTTAACTTTGTGCCCATACTAACGCAGTGCAGCATAGGGAATTCAGTTCACTGACGAGAAGAAATAATTGTTTGGTGACATGGTAAATATTAGAAATTAAACGGAAACACGTCGGAAGAATGGCGAAAAGATGCAAACCATAGAGCGTACAAACCGTCTGCGTGCTAATCGTGGAATATGCTGCAGTTTTCTAGCCGTAAGTTCATGTTTTACGGGAAAATTAGGTTTTATCGGCAGATCCTCAAGGCATTTCTAACTGCGTTCAAAATTTCGTACGGCAAGATGAAGCATCACGAAATGAAGGGCGCTTCGGGGCGAATGATATTCTGGTTTAAGATTCATCATGTTTTTTAACTTGTCAAAGCAGAGCTTTCAGAAGTGCAATTAATTTTTGTGTGATAGGTTAGCTTCCCCTCGTGCTACTAACAGAGGAGTCAGGGGGATCGGCTTCTCCGGGCATAAATTGCAGGGATCCAGGGACCCCTTGCGGTTGAGGGGGGGGGAGGCTAGAGGGCCTTGCAAGCGGACCTTAGCGATCACTGTAAGATTTTCCCCGGAAGCCTGCGTATCTTTTAAAAAATATGAAACGTTTTCCTGCAACTTGGAGATACAATATTCATACAACTTCATTTCAAATTCTGCAAAACAATTTTTTTAAACAAAGGCCTCCAGTAGTAGGGGCCACCCCGGGAATCACCGGGCTTTCGAACGGACCAATCCAACACTGTCAGGAATACATCTTAAATCAAACGTTCGTGAGTAATGCTTGAAGAATAGACCCCATTTCGCCCAAATCTGCTCGCTACGAAATAATAAAAAAAAAGTGAAGTAAAGACCACAGTAATGCAGTACAATCTGAAAATATGAGTCACGTAATTAAACATGAGGCACAGTTTTTGAAAAGAAGTTGGAAGTTGGGAAGAAGGGGAGAGAATTTGTGGTAAAAGTAGCCCTTTTAATGCAATGCAGCTACCCACCCTATAGCCAGTTTATTTTCGCATCGCCACTGCAATGACAAAACTTGGCACGAAATAATGTATAGCTGGTTTATTCATGGTAACGTTTCAGATATAATATGCATTCACACGGAATTCCTTTTTTGGAGAAAATACCGAGAAATTAAAACAATGTGAATAGCCTACCAGTATCCCCTATGGCCTTGGTGAAAGATTCGACGAACAAGCCAAGTATTGTCACAATAAACAAGCTCTTGTCCAATGAAGAATTCAGGGTAAAGAGACTTAAGTTCTTTACCAAAAACATATCGAGAGCAGCGCCAGCTAAGCTGCTGGTTAACACACAAGAACCTATACGTTTTAAAAACAAAGGAAAACAATGAACAAAATATAAATTCATTTACACAAAACATTTCAATTTAAAGGCTACAGTTAAATATTTTGGTCATTATGTTTAGCTAGTTTTTATTTTCTCCTCACCTATATACTTGTTTTTTTTTCCTCCTTTTTTCCTCTGTTTTGATTTTTCTATGTCTAGGGTTAGGTGTAACAATGAACCCAATGTCTAACTCTCTCACTACTCCACTTGTTACACCTTTGGTTTTGGTGAAGATATAAATTGTTTCTGACAAAACTCTATGATATTGTTCACTTACAATCAAGTCCAGTTTTGAGCTTGTAGGTATTGTGTTACTAACTATTAAATCCGTTTAAAAAATTGTAAATATTCTATTTTATTTATTCAGACTGCATGTGGAGGACAAGAATCAAATCTTTTCTGTATTTAACGTTTATAAATGGGATAACAAGGGGCAAACTAAACATGTTATTATACACTTATTAAAAATTTGCGCAAAAGACACAATCGAAAAAGAATAACACTAGATCACCACCGTATAACCACGTTAGAATTACATGGTGCCACTAGAACGAGCAAAAAAGTTGCAATGAAAAAAAAATTAAGGTTTAGGCCTATTGTAGTTAGGTTTCTACCCATGTAGCAGTAGTTTGAAAATGCACCTTATTTTCAGTGTAAGGTACACGACCCAATTTTTTTCCGTTATATCGTAAATCATCTGTTAATGGCCCCGGTAAAACTAAAACTCACCCCTTAAAATTCTTTAATGTCAGAAATCGTGAAATTACCTAGTTAGAAACAAGGAGTTAGAGCCCCTCCACCCCCCAGGGTCACAATTTTTGACCTTAAAGGAATTTAGATTGTAATTTTTCTGCTATGAATTGACTAAAAGCTTCATAAATAAAGCAAACTAAATGAACTAGTAAACTAATAAACTTAAATTCATGAACAATTGAGAATAAAGGGATTGTGTTAATGCTATTGACAGATTCCATACTATGTACAATAATGAACGCATAAACGCCACATTTTTTGCGATACAGTAAGGCCGTAACACCCTAGAGAAGTATAGTATGGGGCGTTTAATATTAGATTTACAGTAATTGATTTAGGCAAAATTACAAATTATTTTCAGACAGCATCCTAGATTAAATGGATTGGACCACGATCACTAGTTATGAGAAAACAAAACAGGAACAGGTTTTCCCTGAACATTTTCACTGCTCCTTAATGAAATTAAAGCGATTTCTTTGAAAAAGCGATTGCCACCATGACAGAGCGTGTTCTCGGTCCTTCCAACCTCTAGAAATGTAAGAGAACTAGTGGGTCGATTAGTAAAGCCTTACTTTTCAGTAAAGTAAGACTTGCTGCAGAAAAGTAAACAACGTGCGATACGGATTTAACCCTGCTTAAAGAAATGAGCCATCATTCAATACATGGAACTTTTTCGGTAATAAGTTCCAGATTACTGCAGCCTGACATTTTAATCGACCCCACTCATTCTCTTTTATTGCTTCATACAAGAAGGGCACAGAACACACGCGATGCATAGAAGTGATTAGGGTCTGGAAATAATTTTCTCCTATTTTTTCTTTTGTAACTTTTGCAATTATCCTCCAATTTTCAATCTTTTGCTGTTTCAGAATAATTGACGTAGGACCAATACATATGGCATTATTTGCGTTGAGACCAGACTTTTGCTTCGCCTTGTAACATACATAAGGAAAATATGATATAACATTTCTTTAAGGAGACTGGTATACGCACATGCTTGATAACTGTAAGGTAGCCGTACAGTGTACTGTACATACGTATATCGGTAGGATCATGTTAAGTATAACATACGCCTCAATTTGAATTGACGTAGGACCAATACATATGGCATTATTTGCGTTGAGACCAGACTTTTGCCTCGCCTTGTAACATATAGAAGGATAATATGATGTAACCTTTCTTTAAGGAGACTGGCCATGCATGATAACTGTAAGGTGGCTGTACAGTGTACATACGTACATCAGTAGGACCATGTTTAGTGTAACATACGCCTCCTTCCCCTCACCCCCCCCCCTCCCGTCGTATACGCCACAATGGCTTCACTTCAGTGTAGTTAAAACGTTCAGGCAGTAATTTTCGCCTGTTTTGATTTCTAGCAACTATTCCGTTTATCCTCCAATTTTCAGTCTGTTTTCATTGTTTGTAATCATTAGTTCATGCCTACAACTTTATAATTCGTTTCTTTGCTGCCAACTGTTGCAGTCTGGGAGATAGAATGCAGTTGACTCTGGATGCTGCACTCCAGATTATTGTAAGTGTCCCCATGGCTTCGCCATATCTGACTTTGCATATGCGTTCAGAATTGACTTAGTATATACCAATAACAATACATCTGGCATTACCTGCGTTGAGGCCAGAATTTTGCCTCGCTCTGTAGCCTCTATGAGGAAAATATCATATGAGTGGTTTACGCCTATGCACGATAACTCTAATGTGGTTGATAATGGTAGGAGCATGTTACTGTAACGTAATACGCTTAGGCAACTACAGAGACAAACCGGCAGTAAGAAGTTGATCGCAAAATTATAATTTTAAAATGTTTGCACTCTTGGTCACATCACAGTAATCAAGTTATCCCAATTCTATACCAGAATCACATACTTAGGCCTAGTAATAAGGCCAAATTAAAAAAAAGCTTTAAAGAGTGAACCCTCTAAATAGGTGCGGTGGGTATAGGTTAGATTGCATTTGGGTAATTTCGGTGTGGCGCAGATTTAACGACTTCTGGTTTTGAATGGTGATAAATAATTTTTACCAGGCGACGCCACACTAGATGTTAACTCAATTTTGAACATTAACAGACTTTTAGAGAAGAAGAAATATCTGGTAAAGGGAGGTGCCAACCCCGGGATTCAATCCGGGAAGCCTCCGATCATCGTAGGAGCCGAAACATTGTGTAGAATTGGCCAGAATAGTTCCCATCGTCGCTGAAGGAGCATGGTAGCCCCTCTCGCTACCCTGGCCGGCTTTCCTGGCGGGGACTTTGCCAAGGTCCCCTTTCCAGGGGTTCGACCAGATCCGCAAACCTCCAGCAACCAGGCTGAGCTCCCTCACAACTCAGCCACGATGACCACAATATAACAATTGCGAAACAGCGTCGGCTCCCATTGAAACCTCTCCACGGTTTAAGTTTACTTGTGTAAGGAAACCATAAAGCTTCCTTACATATTTTTAAAGAGCCTATTCTGAATTACTTTTGTTTTCTAAAAATTGGATGGAGTATTTAACCACGTCAATTCCTCAATGTGGCTTTAAAACCATCTCTTATTGACGAAAAACTGAAGTTCGCTGTTGTGATCTGACGCTTCCTGAAAGGAGCAAACACTAAAACATTATGCTTAATGCTACTGACGCAACTTACGGAAAAGCATTTTTTGACTATTTCACATACCTTAAGGTCAACGTCGAGAGAATTCTGAAAATTGTTGAATGATAATCCTGCACCAAATACACCATTATCGAAAGTGTATCAAAATCATTTTAAGACTTCAGCAGGAAACCTATACTGACTAAAATGTTAGACCGTTTGTTGTAACACAACAATCGCCTCATAAGTAACAAAGGTATTTTACTGAGAAAAAGTTAAATCAGATCTAATCAAAATTCGTGATGTCAAATTTCATCTGCTTCCCTCCACCGTGTTTTTCTTTTTTCCTTGTTTTCTTCCATTTCAGCTAATAGGATTACAGCCAGGAGGAAATTAATATAGCATACGCAGTATACGCAGCTTTCATTTCCTACTGTTACAGCCTAGTTAATTACAGATAATGGTGCGAAATGCGTGTAGTGCTGGTGAAGTCTCTGGGGTCGATGGCCTAGATTCCGTGGTCCTTTACAGATCCGATCAATTCACTGAGCATAAGCCAGCAATAAATTTAGCATAAGATATTCACCTACTATAATATTTTCCTAATATTTTCCTACTGCGTTACCGAAGAATATTTTGCCAGAGTTTATTCGTCACCTTTTTTAAAAAAAGATTTCAACATCATTCCCCCCCCCCCACACACACACCAAAAAAACATCTAAATATTTAAACACGTTTAAGCTTTCCGTTTTGTACGGTGTATGTTTATTTGCTATGTTCTATATAAACACATTACGTAGCCTAGTTAAAAAGTTATTCACGTAGATTTTTCTTCTCATGTGATTTGACACCTCAAACTAGTCACATTTTTTATTTCGTTTTCTTCTGCATTTTCTTCTTTTAATAAACTTAGTACGACCTACAGCAGAAATTTAAAGTCTGTATTATTTCGCTTTTGCTAATGGGCTAATGCATGTAGGTGGTCAGGTCTCAGAGCTTGAATGGGTTAGTCGGACAAGGTCCATCCCCCGCCCTTTAGTACTTGGGGGTGATTTTAACGTGCACTATTGGCTCTAGGGGGGACGCTGGTGTGACCCCAGGGAACGACTCTATGCGTCTACACTGGAGTCTGTTGAGTTGAAAGTTTTGCATGATGGTTCACCAACCTTTCTCAGGTGATATGGTGAAGTAGTGCACGAGTCTGTTTTAGATTTATTCATGTGTTCTCCAACCATTTCGCAATTTTTCTCTTTTGGGGTCTCAGATGATTTAAGGGGAAGTGACCATCGTGCAGCATTCAGACTGGAAGATTTGCAGCCCAAGGGTGAGGCACCCTCAATACCCATCTGTGCACAGGTAGAGTTTGGGTCATGGGTCGCGAGTTGGGTGTAGAGTTGTCGTGGAAAAGGTGGGAGTAGTGGTAGGAGGGAGAAGCATCTGCGCCCGGCCTGGTGGACGACGGCATGCCCTGTTGCTGTATGGAATAGAAGCAGACCGTGGCTGTGGTATACAATCGACTGCCTACTACCAACCGCTGGTTTGCGTTTCAGGGAATCTCGGTTTAGTCCCGCTTTATGTTTGGACAGTGTCTGTGTGAAAACGTCTCTTAGGGTTACCTACCGTCTAAGGTGTGGGGACTGATGCCCTCTGGCTGGCAAATTGGCTATTTCGTGGGTCTTTGACACTGGAGAAGGCCTCCTCCACCTGGGAGTGCACGTGGCTGAGGCCTTCAACTCCAATTTTTTATAGTGGTCTATTTGATTCCCCTTTGGGGCTATGGTCCCTAGATGTGAGGGTGTGGTCTGAGTTGTTGACGACAATGTCGGACCACCCGCTGACCTTATCAGAAGTGTGTGCTGCCCTCGTCCAGTGTCGTTCTGATGATGCTGTTGGAATTGATGTGATTCCTTACCATTAATTGAAGACTTAGGGGCTGAGGCTCGTTTCAGGGCTTTTGTGCTTTTTCTAGGGAAGGTTTGAGGGTGTGTTGGTGCCCCCAATCTTGGTTTTCTTGATTCTCTCGCCTGCCTTGGAGAGACATGGTTTGGTTCTTATTCACCAGCTATCGGCTGATTGCCTTGCTTTCCTTTGCGCGCAAGGTTTACAAGCGTTTTTTAGCCCACCGTTTGGTTTGGTTCCTAGAGCACTTGGGGGACCTCGTTGGTGCCCTCTTTGGTGCCTAGTACCAAGGGGTGCCCTCTTTAGGAAGTATCAAGGAGCACAAGTTGCTATTCTTTATCTTGAATCTAGAATTAGGGAGGCATGGCTTAATGGCAACATGGCGGTCACTGTCTTTCAGGCCATCTATTCGGCTTACAAAACTGTGGACGTGGACTGGATGTCATACTATCTATGTGGGCTCCTCTCTGGGGCGCCATGCCTAGAAGGCACGAGGATCCCCAGGACTGGGAGCTTCGTTGCTTTCATGGAGCTGCTTGAGGCAATTTCAGACTCCCTTTTTTGTGTGCATCCCTAGTCCGTTGGTTTGGTGCGGAGAAGTTTATAGGCTTTGGTTTTTGATGGAATGAAGGGGAGGAAGTGGGGAGGAGTGAGTCTGGTTGTGTCAGCCTGTTTTGAAATGCTTCTTTTGTCTGGGATTTCTGGGTAGGTGGATAGGGGTATTTGTTGCAGCTTTTCGACTGGAGTACAGTTATTTTTTGGACCATCTCCCGTCGGCTTTTGTGGGAGAAGCTCATAGCAATCTCCATTGTCATCGAAATGGGGATTCACCTACAGAAATAGAATTTTCACGTGTTTCTGATTCGGCCTCGTCTGTTCTTTTTCTACAGTGGGCGTTTCATAGATAAGAGTTGGCCCACCTACTAGCGTTGGAGATTGGTAGGAGGCTCTTTGGGGCACTGCAGGAGGAGGGGGGGGGGGGGTCTGATGCAACAAAAACTAAGTGGGATAGCACGCAAGATTAGACTGAACAAAAATCGAGAGATGGGAAATTTGTATTGGGCTTAAGTTAGGGT
>JAHWFP010201080.1:0-23916 GCA_023313725.1 Lithobius niger | reverse complement strand
CTGAAGCAACAGCTAGGCAGGAAGTGGAAGCTGGATGAGCTAGAGAGTATGCTGCCCACCAAATACGGGAGGCCGCGAGGAGCGTCGGTTACAAATTTGAAGCAGACGACAACGATGTAGGAACACACGGAGGAAAACTTTCGTCGGAGTGCCTGAGGATGGTGGCAGCCAGCCACCGAAAATTAGCTGGACATTAAAAAGTGTCCTCGTTGTGAAAATGAGCGGACATTTTCTACATAATTCCAGTAATTATGACTCTAATAGTAACGTGGTTAAGTTGTGGCCTGCTGCAATTCTTTTTTCGATTGTTTCTTTTGCTAAAATTTTCACTTCGCCTATAATAATTTCTGCAGTTAGCCTCTTATTAGCCCATTTATAAACGTAAAAAAAAACGAAGATCATTAAGACTCTTATACAAATGAGTGTACAAAACAGTTAGTAACGTAATGCGTAAGTTATTTCATGGGTTTTGTCACAGACAATTAAAGTTTTTACCAAAATGAAAGGTGTAACGAGTCGATTCAGAAGGCAAGTTAGACATTTAGGCGTCATTCTTACACATAACACTGTGCATAAACAAATCAAAACAGTTAGTATTAACCAAGGTAACGTTATGATATAATTGGTGGGGGGGGGGGAGACAGAAGAAAAAACATGGGGCAGGGAGAAAAAAACCGAATGGTAGGCCAGCAAGTAACGAGAATATTAAACTAGAGCCTTGAGCTGCTTTGTTCTATGTATTGAAATATATTGTCTTAAAATGAGCTAATATTTGTTCATTGTGTTTTATTGTTATTTACGATGAGCAGGTACTTCATCTGTGTTTACTAGTCACTTAGTTGGTGCTGCTGTCGAGATGCTGCATTCTTCATTTGACAAGAACTTGTTTATCGTGATGTTCATGGTTGGCTTGTTCATCGAGACTCTCACCAAGGATAAAGAGGCTACCGGTATGTTGTTAACATTATTTATTTTTGAATTTCTTGGTATTTCCACCAAGCAAGGCATTCTGCCATATGTGTATGTGAAACCTTACCATGAAAAGGCCAGTTTTACTTCATTTTGTGCTGCATTTTGTCATGGCAGTGGCGACGCCAGAATAAACTAGCTAGAGGAATGGACAGCCGCTTTGTATTTTAAAAGTCAAGTAATCAAAATATATACTTTCACCACAGATTCTCGCCCCTTCTCACCCAACTCGTAACTGTCTTTTTCTTTTCAAAAACTGTGATCATAAGCTTAATTACGCAACTCAGGTATATTTTCGGCGCGTGCCGATTTACTTTGGTTTGTGTTCGCTTTATGAAATATTCCTTTGTGGTTCAGATATTGGGAGAAATATGGATCTGTTCTTCAAGCATTACTGACCAACGTTGACTTTCGGGACATTCGCTGTTGTCCTATAACATACACGCGCAGTTGTCAGTCCGTGCATGTTGCCGTCGTACCGTTTCAGGATAGTAATACTAAACGTCACTTCTCCTGCTGCTTCACTTTTGGCTCCTGATTTTGAAGCCCCAACTGACGTAAGATGTTTCGGATCCAACATGGCCATCGTTCTCGATCCGATGAATCGACCCAAAATTCTGGAATAACAAAACTAACGATAATAGTCTTTACGAAGCGTAAGGCTCAAAACAAAACAAATTGTATTCGTGGGTACTAATCTATCGAAATCCATTCGACTATGCGAATAAAAATGCACATCGTTTGTTGTATCAGGTAAAAAGACTGGCTCACTGGCTCAGGATGGTAACAAAAAAGTCCGTTTGTCACATGAACGCGACGGGAAAATAGTCGGTTTCTAGTCGCAGCATATTTATGTAACGACGCGTTCAGACAATAACTTGCCTTTGCATTCTCGCAGCATAGAATTAAATCGCCATGGCAAAGTTGCAGTTGCCTTGGTAACAACGCTACCTGGAAAGGTAATTCGACGTCGTTTGAGTAAATGCTTGCTGTCTTGTAATCCGTAACAATAAAATGAACAATTCCTCCTAACGAAGCTACTTTTTCAGTCGCTTTCGAAATCACATCTATATATTTATCATATCAAAAACCAAAACTGGTAAAAGGGGCCACCAAGTTCCGAATGGTTCGGCCCTTCAAAGGAATGATATCAACACACCAAAACATTCGCCAAGTTAGTCGCACCGCTTAATAGTTCGAATGTTAATTAAAAACTAGCACATTGCTACTTTGGGTAGCAATGTTCAAGTTTTCATTTAACGTCCAAACTATTATTCGGTGCGATTAAGTTGGCGAATGTTTTGGTGTGTTGATATCACTCCTTTGAAGGGCCGAACCATTCTCAACTTGGTAGCCTCTTCACCAGGTTTTGGCTTTGTTTATTTTGCTTTGTTTTTAGAGTTGGTTTATTTTTCGTGAACTGGACGTGAATTCAATTTCTTTGGCAACGTTGTTTAGATTTATCGTGTTACACTAGTATGTGTCTACGCACGCACGTCAGTATACACGTTGTCATTGTCCGAACTTTGGCTGTCCAATGAGAGACGATGCCGACAATACTAACAATAGTTATAATAATATTTTCGTACTTACGGGCCATCCCACGCCATCCTCGTTACACTCCTAGGCTCCAAACCATAAAAGGTACGCAGTTCGTATCGTACTGCAGCCATTCGTCCAATTTCATAGCTGGAAGCTTTCCCGTTATCTCGGAATCGATGAATAATCACCCTATGGAAATTAACATGGGATGAGCGGACTAGGATTAGCTAGCTAGCTAGTAGCTAGTTTTTAGCTAGTAGCTAGTTATTAGCTAGCTAGCTAGTTACACATTTGCAACGTTATTGAGGGTCAGATTTTGCATTGAAAGCAGCTAAGCCGGCTTTCCTACACGAGTTAATTTTTGTCAGGTGGGTCATTGCTCTTGACTTCAACACAATTTAAGCGTTTGTACCGCATTATAATTTTTATCCAAGTACCTGAAATGTGCTCAACTCTGCTTCAGGATACTAGAAAAGGAATATTGGAAATGGGCCAACAGCGAAAATCATACACAAGAAATAACGTAGTTCAGTAAGCCACCTTTATGTACTTACGTTTCGTCGGAGTGGCATGACCCGGATTCGAACCGGCTACACAGTTCGCCCCCAGATCACTTGCATAGCGCCTTAATCGCTATGCAAGTGATCTGGGGGCGAACTGGGTTGTTGCCTAACTTGGCGTGACACACTAGCGTGTGTCTAGATTTCTTTTAGGAGCAGACTTAGTTTAGGAGCAGAGCTAAAAGGATTGTTAGGGATCAGGATTAAACAAAGCTTCAATAATTAGCAAGACGGCGAGTGGGCTCATTCTTGCCACGGTAGCAAAGAAAAAGGGCGAGCAGCTGACAATGAGAACGGATATGCGCCCTAACAATTAAAAATAAACACTATTGCTTCAATAATGCTGACTATTAGAGCCGACTTGAAAAAGTGCGTTGCCCTCCACTGAAAAAGTTATTGACTTCCTTAGGTAAACTAAACACCAGGGATTCCAAGGGAGGTGTTGCAGGGGTGGGGGCAGGCATTCAAACCACTCAATGGCAGAATGCACGGGAGAGGAGGGCAGGGAACGCGAAAGGGGGCAGCAGGTGGGTATCTGACGACAATGGGGAATGGGTAAGTATTTCGTTTGCGCATGCGGGAACCAGCTAGACCAGCGTATGTTACGCCAGGGTACAGCTAGTTATTAACTATTTTCGTTACGAGCCAGTAGAGCTAAAAGCCCTGATGATGGAATTTCTGAATTTTTTTCTAGCTGATAAAATGCAAAGGTGAGTCGCAGCGTAACCTACCCTTATCGTTAGCATTCGTATTAATCTTTTTTTTTTTAACTCGTTAGAGCATCAACACATGGTTTTACTATTATTCAATTTTTTCCCAGAACTTAAAAACTTAGCTTGTTCCATTAGTTTTGTTTTCTGTCTTTGGCTTAATGAAAACAATTAAAGCCAGCTAATAGTAGTAGACATTGGTCATTCTTCAGAATTTCCTAACTTAACACGGAAGATTTATGAAGCATGGCTAACAAATTAGCATTTGTTTGGGATAAAAATCAAAGCGCGAAAAACTGAATGTTTTAGGTGCATAAAATGATCTACACAACGACACCAGCGTTCTTTGTTACGGCGAAGAATTGAAATATAAATGTGTGAAATCCCGAAATCTCTCTGGATTATTTCATGAAAGTGCAATAGTGGGTAATATTGTGCACATAGGAATTTAGTTGGACCACTTAATTTGTCAATCTTTAAGTTTCAGAAACAAGATTAGTACTGAATGAAATTTCTGGAGAAAACGGGAACAGATCTGATGATTCACTGCAAGGGAAAGAAAAAGATTTCACAAGTAAAAGCTATGAAGTTGATAGAGATTTAGATCGCATAGAAGACCGTGGATTTCACTTGGGAAGAATTGCAGGTGGTGGTAAGAATTTTTGTTACTACATTCACTATCCACTAACCTCGAATAGCGTAGCATGGGTTCACAGTAAATCATATTCTTCTTTAGTAGTGTATTCACAGTATTGGATTTGTGTTATGAGGACTTATTATTTTGTAGCAGTTTATTATAATTATCTAGATAAATAATTATACACAAAGAGCTATAAAGAAAATAAAGTTATATGTCGTAAGATGACTACATTGCAAATAGCGTACTTGTACAGTTAATATCATCATGCATTGCGTCACATTCGAGTACCATGACACGAATTCGGATAGATGATCCAGACGACTTTTCTGTGACCAAATTATCCGCGGCTATAAATAGACGATTAGTTGAGGGACCAATTAGTTTTCAGTGAGGACCATATGGTTTTCAGTTGTTGTTTTATACAGGGTGTAACAAAAGGTCGTGTCAAAACTTTGGCAACCAATTCCTTAGAACAAACTTAACAGTATAATTCCTATAAACATTTGGCCATAAACTCCATATTCTTAAGTTATCGCATTAAATAATACTCCAAATTTACACCTTCCCTCCTCCACGGTCTGGCGACTGCAAAAAAAATCACACTATGAAAGCAGTGAACGAAGGTAGTTAACTGAAGGTATTGAACGAATGCTGTCGAGTTTCAAGTCGAGTCTTCTAAAGAAAAATCTTTTTTTCCCAAAAATTTGTCCTGGGAAGAAGGGAAGCAACAATTGAAAATATGTGATCAACGTTAATGTCGGCCTGATCATCAGAGGTCTTATTTCCGTGAACTGATGCTTGGTCGAAACTAAAGAACAAAAGCAACTACAGGATGAAAGATAATGCTGGTTTAAGTTCTCATGGTTTAGAACTTCCTGTGTGTGTTTACCAGACCCTTCAAGTGACCCCACAAAAAATAGTCCAGTCATAGTTACCTAATTTTTTCCCCATTTCAACATGTATGCCTTATCTTTAATTTCGACGATGTATCTGTTCACGGAATTAAAACCTCTGAAGCTGTTACCAAGCCGACATTAAGGCTGACCAGCAGAATTTTCATTTATTGCTTAACCCCTTTCCAAGACAAAATTTGGGCAAGAGAGATATTTTTCATTCAGCTGACGTTGAAACTCGATAGCATTCGTTCAGTACCATCAGTTAACTGCTTTCGTTCACTACCTTCCTATTATGATTTTGTGTTTGCAGTTGCCAGATAGTCGGGGGGGGGGGGAGGGTGGTTGATTTTGTGTTAATTAATTAATTGTGATAACTTAAGAATGACGTTTTTGGCTAAATGTTTGTAGGAATTGGACACCAAAGTTTTGACACAGCCTTTTGTTAACACCCTGTAATTTTAAAGAGAACTGTTGCCCCAAAAAGGCCAAACAAATTTGTAGCCACTTATGCTACTTATTCTGTAGGGAACTGCAATAGTGGTTGAGAAAAACAAATTCGAAAAAAAGTTTCGTTTCTCGTTTTCAACCATAACATCTTTTAGCTTCCCAAAAAAATTTTCAAATTTGTATCATGTAGTTTATATTTTGCTAAGTAAAAAAATTTGATTTTCTCAACTTCTTCACCATCTTAACCATTACAGTCCACGGGGCTAGAGATCGTTACTGAACTTCCTGCATCCCCCCCCCCTCTTCCAAACATCCCATGCACACATGACTTTGCTGCAAAAAGTTATTAGTTCATTACATTTAGTGTAATTTTGTAAATAATTTAGCCCTCTAGCCCTCTCTACTCCACAAGACGGTATGCAAAAAATGTGGTAAATGTAAGGCTCCTCTTCACGTGGAGGTTTTTTTTACCCTTGTCGGAAAGAAAACATAACCTTTTGGCTACGCTGTTTAGGTTAATAAAAGAATGCTTCAAAGTAGCAAATTGTTACAAAGTAGGAACATCCTCACGTAAAATCTACACTCACTCGACGGGTCGATTTCCCCAACCCAAAAATATCGCATCCTCTTCGTTTCCACATTCGTCTCCCCATAACCCCCACTGGCCATGTAAATTCAGCCAATTCCATATCCTCGCTCACCCGACGGTCCGAACCACTACCCCTACAATTGTACCCCACTGGTCGGCCCTCCTCGACTTACCGTGGCCCCCCCCCCCAAGCCAAGGTCAAGGTTAAGGTTCAGGACAAGGCAACGCATCGAAGTCACTAACGTCAAGGTCGCCAACCACCACCCACCTTGTCTAGACTTCAACCTACAGATCACACCCCTTGATCTAATCCCACCAACCCTCTTCAACCCAAACCAAATTCTACCACCAAAGGTCATGCAAATTCTAAGACATTCCACATAAAATATGTTCTCACTCCGAGAACACTTCCTTCTGTATCTCAGCCCACACGATCACCCCCTCCTCTGGACCTAACCCCTACGGACCAACCACCCATCTCATCAAATTTGCATCATTGTTCTACGAAATTTACTTCCCTCCGAGCTGTAAATTCTACCAAAATTCGTGTAAAACCTACCAAACATACGTGAATATTCTATGCGACGTAAGTGATTAAAAAATATGAAACTCTATCTCACCCCCTTATCCCTCAAAATTGATGTTACCTCCACCTTTTGATTGTACGAAACCACCCGGCCAGTGCATCATCACCACCTCCCCACTCGCGAAATGTATAAATTCTACCAAAACTCGTGTACTTTTTACTTGATTCCGTTTGAGACTTGTAAATTCTGCCAAAAGTTACGTAAATTTTACGTGATTCCAAGATTATAAAAAATACGCAGCCCCGCCCCCTTTGAGCCACCAATCATGAAATGTGTAAATTTGCCAAATTTCGTGTAAAATTCTACGGGATGAGGGCGATTTAAAAACGTGACCAAAAATGATGTTAACGCTTTTGCGAGGCACGAATGGAAGTGATGCCATTAATCCCCATGGGACCCCCCCCCACCCTATTGCACAACCACATCCCAAATCACCGGAAGTAACGTCAACCTCACTTTTTGAAAGTGCAACCTTGCCCCAGCCGTGTAGGGTCGCACCCTATGGGGTAAACTCCACGCGAGTCCATACCCCGCCATCCTCGCAGTGACGCTCTATGCATCTATTCCATCATGCGACCTACCCCCAATGGTTCTCAAGACTAAGTGTTTGCTACATGCTCTTTCATTATGATGTGAAAAAAACTTTTTTTTGTAATTTTATTGATGTCCAACAAAGCTATGTCGTGTTAAAGCCGTTCTACCACGCAAAACTCCCAAATGGTTTAGGTTTTGATGTTTATTCCTCTTTTCATCACCGCATATATCTCTCTCCTGTAACTCTGCAAGAATTTCCATAATTTCCTCTTCAGAATCAGAATCATCTCCATCCCGCCCAACGAAGATGCACACGTGAGCCTCAGCCTATTCACCATTTCATGTGAAATGAACCCCGATTCATTCGTCCCCGAGTGATCGCAATCTTTTTCAGGCTCTGCCCCGAATCACTTTTCTCCTTCTTCGTATCCTCTCAAATCTGTTTGATGATGGTTACGTACTTGTAACTGCGGTTTGATTTCGGCTTTCCTGAGGAGGGATCGTTATTGTAGTATATGACGTTACTGTATTTCAGAATCGATGGGCATGAATCGAGCACATCACGCTCGTACGTTTGGTACTGCAAGTCTTTTTAGGTTAGCAAACTCCACAGCTGATTCCTAGACGGAGGTGAAGACGATGGTGGAAACGAAGAGGAAACAAAAACGATAGGATTGTTTTGGTTTGGGGTCGACCGGTGGGTTAAGTGTAGATTTTAAATGATTTTTTTTTTTGGGGGGGATGCTAAGTTTGTGCGTTCGTGCGTTTTTCTGTCTGTTCTTCAAAATAGCCTTTACCCCTATTTCAATACCTCATCCCCCAAAATGGCACCTTAGAATGAAAGTACAGACTTTAGCCCAACTGTAGTACTTAGTCTTAATTTTCTTTGCTCCTTCCTCTTTTTTACCGTTTATATTTTCATTTGACATCGGTATTCTAGTAGTAGTTGGTCAGGAGTGTTACTAGTACTAGTTGGTAACTCTGATGGAGTTGGCAGTTTATGCTTGTTGAAACGGTATTGCCCAAAGAACTGTATTTTTATATTTGTGCAGCTAGTGTATTCTGAATTTGTTTATTTTGGGATGCCAGATCTGTAGTTATCTATAAATATTAATACTTAAATTTCTCATTAAATTGGTTTAAGTACACAAATGAATACTCTTTTTCTTAACGACGTGACGGTAGTAAAAGATACAGCGAATCTTCTGATAGCATCTCAATATGACTTTAGGATTCTAGGGGACGCTAACCACGAGAGGCATGACAAGGTAGCTCTCCTATATTCATTGTAGTAGTAAGCCATATCGGTAGACTGTGCCCCCACATTGGCGGCAGCGTTGGGACAGAAATTGTCATTTCGCAGACATGACATACCAAAACACTAACGCACGCATAACGTCAAAAAACAAGGAGTGAAGGTTAGAAGAAGATAATGTCTGAAATTTTGCAGAGTGGCAGTCCTACATTCAGACAGAATGAATGATGCAGCCAGGAGAGGGCGATTATTCATAATTAGCAAAGAAGACGTAACTTTTGTCACTAAGACAAGCAGACTGGCAAAATTCAGGACTGCATTTTCAAGTCTCCAATCGGCTTTTTCAATCGGGTTTCTAAATTTTCGATTGGCAAACTTGATAAGAGCACGCAACGGACTCACAGACACTCTAAAGTTTGTGTAAAGAGGTGTAAAGTGTAAAATTGTGCAGAGGAAAGAGAACGGAATGGAAGGAACCTCAACAAGGCTTACCGGTAAACAGTTAAATCTTCTTGTACTCGGTGGAACCCTTAACTGTTTTCTATGCAAATTTTTCACAAGTATATTTTAGTGTATTTGTTGTAAAATGTATACATATAAACTGACTACAAAAGTGCTATGTTGGCATAACAAGTAAAAATCAGTTATGCAAGCTTTGTGTCAGGATTATGGTATTCAGTGCAGTGGCCATAATTCGAAATTTGAATCAACTGAGAAAGCGACTGCTAATACTTCTGGCTCTGATCAAATCTTGGTTGAGAAAACTAAATCAGTCGAAAATTTGACCATGAAAGCAAGTGTTGAGCAGACAAAAGTCAAATAGGATTAAAGCATTTAGATCTTAGAAACGTTTAGCCCTTGAAAAGAAAGAACATTTTGCAATAGAAAAAAATCTTTGGAAATTGAATTAGAAAACCAAAGGAAAGGTCGACATTGAACTGGTGTATGAAATAGCAACAGCATTATTTTCGAAAGTTAACTCCCCAATTCTGAAATAGTAATTTACACATGAAAGGTTATTGCTTGGTTTTTACCCACAGTGAAGTAGACATTGTGTTATTACAGTCAAGTTTTGTAAGAATTTGTTTTAGAATTTTGTGTAGAAGCTGTAACCCAACCTGTAGCTGATTCATACGCATGACGAGGTTAACCACCAGGGGTATCTCAAATGATAATGGATGCAAGAGTAGTAGTTAAAAGTACAGCACCACGGTGGAACACGAGAATTTTCAGTAGCTAGGTGTCATGACAGACTTCCGGTTTAATGACGACACTTCCAGTTTAAGTTACGGATTCCGATATTGTTTTCTATGTTTAAAAAGTATAGCGTTTTATAGTCCATGTGTATTATAATGTATTCAGTTTTTATTGGAGGTGAGACGTACTGATCTGTATACATAGGCATCTAGAAAGGGACAAAAATATAGTGTTCATAGTGTGGTATAACATGGCACTAAACCTCTAATGTAAGATTACGATCTGGATTTGGCGAGTACGTAGCGAATAGAAAGCTCACGGTCCCTAAGACGGCAGACCCCTGTAATGGTGGCGCCCATTGGTAATTATTATGTACATATAAATACCTTTACATATTTATAAAACATGTGCTGAAAACTAGCAGCCTATAAGCAGACGTGGTGTGTTACCGTGTTTAAAGATGGTAGTGATGTTTCAAGATTTAACTCGTCGAACAACTGTCTTTTAATGACGAGACTTTAATCATAACGCGTTATCGATTCACAAATATTTTTAAACATAATAGTTCAGCAGCAGCAGCATACCCAAAAGGTCAAAAGGAAAGACGAACAAACCCCTTCTTCAAACCCTTTATTTTATTTGTAAGTGCAAGCAAGAAAACTACATGTTATATATACTATGAATGTGTACAAATTTAGTTTGCAATTCATCACAGTTTAAGTTGATAAATGTCCCATTTTTTCCAACCTCGCAGATACAATGGTACTCCAGAATTTTGTAACAAACCAAAAGGGTTTCAGAGGGGCGCATGGCTTTTCCCGTGCGCCACACCTTCCTTGCGCTACTGCTCAGAGGCATTTATCTCCCCTCACCGTTCTTCGCTCATGTTTATTTTTTTTTTTGCCGGGGAAGTTAAATGGATAGTCTACTTTATTGCTATTTTAACTTAGCCCCGGGGGTGGTAGTTTAACGGGCGTTGTAAACCTTCCAAGCCGATTCCGGAAGCTGAATCACTTTGAGACATTGAAATATCTGACCCTAGGAAGGCATGCTTTAATAACCATCATTATTCAATGTTTTTATACAAATTAGCGTACGTTGCAACTATATGACTGTAAATTTGGCACTTGTAAATGCCCAACGTTGACCATGAAGCCTAGGAGCCAGTTGGTTATCGTTGCCTCCTCCCCCCCCCCGTCCCAACTTTCTAGGTTCATCAGTCAGAACATGCCACTTACAATCTCCCCTTACGACTTTCAGCTGGTTAACGAAGGATTTATTTTAAAAAGCCGGAACAATGAACATACTTGGGCTGTCCAGTTTCACGAAAATAAAACAAGGCAGCAAAGGATTTTTTATAAATAAAAAATCATTAACTTATGCTGCTTTCTTTTGCGTTCTTAATTTAAAATAGTATTATTTCTAGCGTATTTTCCATTACGAACGTGTTAACAGCTGGTGGGTAGTGAGAGGAGCCAGGTATATTTCCCTGCAAAATGCGTGATAATTTAGCCTTAGTGCATGAGGCCACAGCAAGGCGTGTTACTTTACAGGCAGTCGGACCCAGGCTACCAATAAGCCATGACTTGATCATAACACAATTTGGGGTCAATATAGAGATATGTCGGTCACCAAACATTTTTGGATAAGTGTTGTATAAAAATTTCTGACTTGTCTTTACATCCTTGTATTCCTTGGAAGTTTGTCGGTTTTGTTCTGAAACACTGCAAAAGTATCGATCCAGTGGATTTGGCAGTTGCGTGACTGTAACTAAATGTTTGGCCGATTACCCAAACCCAACCCGTGCTGGCAAAAAATTACCCAGTGAGTATTAGAACAAGGACAGAAAACCCGTGGATAACCTATACCCAACCTACGCATGCGAAATATTACTGACCCCCAACGTGTGGTACAACATGCATGGGTTATCCATGAGTAGACCCGTGGATATCGTAGATTTTGTAGGATTACCAATTCCACACTTGCAAAAACAAAAACACTAATCATGCATGCAATAAAACCAATATGGGATACCCATGGACCCATTGCACATTACACACATTTTTGTAGATTATCCACGCCCTGCTCACACTTGCCAAATTATTACCCAGCTAAATATGCAATCGAACAATCACGGATCAGCCATGGTTAACCCTTAGGTAATGTGGATTTTTAGCTGGTTACCCATCCCTAGCCCGCAAAGATAATTGTCTAACCATGCGAACAGTATGTCAAAGTTGGGCCAACCATCGGCAAACCATAGTTAACGTAGGTTTTTGCACACCATCCAAACCAATACCTATCTGCCGAAAGATTTAACCAAATGACACTATTTAAGAACAAGCATCGGTCACCCCAGTGTAGTGGATAGACTCGAAGACCTCTATTCATAACCCCCAAAAATGAATTTATTCCCCTGGTTTTTGATAATGTAAAATTCACTATACTGATTAATTCCAAATACGGAATTTTTTTTTATTTCTGTAGGCATTATGTCCATGATCTTTTTTGTTCTCTTTTTTTGTGTATGCCCGATTTGCTGTGTGGTGCTCATAGCTGCAGCTGTTGCATACGCTATTTATTACTTAATTAAACACAACAATGAGTAAGTATGCTATTTAATTAAGCCGCCAAGTACTTACTATTAATTGTTATGTGCTTAATTGTTGTCAGCTACATTGTTATGGAGTTTAGTGAATTTGCTTAGGATTCTTTTCAATTTTTAATGCCTCCAAGAAGACATGGTGACCAAATAGGACTAGAATGTGCAATAATAGGGCCTACATATACTTTAAAAGCCCAAATTAGTGTGGACACACTACCGGAGGTGAATCAATGCCTGATGATGGCGGCCCATTGCTTTGTCAATTTCACAGTGGGGCTACAGTGATCAAACAATTTCAAATCAAATAATATACGCATTACAACGTCTTTAACCTATGTAACCTGCTAGAGGTTACTACCAGAGATGGAATATGACCGCGTAAGGTATTTCATCCCAATATGTATTGATGTATACATATGCCATTAGCTACTAGCAATTGACAGTCACCAGGCCTTTTTTAAAGAGTTTACTTCACTTTGTAAACCTTAGGTTGTTAACAACAAATACCTCATTGTAATGTCCTAAGCTAGACTTTTATGTCAATTATTTGTTAAGAACTAACAGGATTGGTCACAGGTCTGAACCCCATGGTAAACCAATATTAACATTTGCAGCCTCAAACTTCTCATTTCCAATTACTACATGTTAAAGACGACCTAACAAATAGTCTGATATCCAGTTGAGAAGGTTGCCAGTAATAACAACATTTTCAAGTGTCAAAATCAGCTTAGCCTGTACCACAGTCGAAAGCATTCGCAAAATCCATAAATACTACTTCTCTTGGGTAGGCAAGGATATGACTGTTCAATCATCAACCACAATTAGAATTTGCAATGTAACTGATTAGCCTGGCACGAGCCCAAACTAGTTAGTTGCACTTATCCCGTACCCAGTGAAAAAAAAAACCTGGTTTCGCTCGGAATAATACTTTCTATTATTTTACATGGTGCGCTGGTAAGAGATAGTAGTCACGTAACTGGGACAATAAGGATTGACCTTTTTGAAAATAGGTATAACTCGTTCTTCTTTCCAACACTTTGGTAATTTACTAGTTTTCATTAAGCAATGTTGTATGCTAGTAGAGTAAGTGTAACTATGTCACTTAGTTCTTTATAGCAGAAACCAGAGAAATTGTCTAGTAAACCACACAGCTATTTCCTGTTTCACGTAGGGCAACAATAATCTCGTTAGTGGTGAAGAGAACGTTCGAAAGATTTGCCTCATTTACGAAATGCTTTCATTAACTGAAGTTTTACCGTTATCAACGACAAAGTTTCTAGAGAATAGTTTGTTAAAACCGTTTACCTTTTCTGTATCAGCAATCAAAACCTCCCCTTGCACTTTGATTGGTGGAGCGTTATGTCGTATTACGGTTTTGTTTCTTAACAAAGGGATACAATCAACCCAAATTGCCTCTATTAACATGTTTTTCTTACAGCATTCAGCGAAAATGGTTTCACGCAGTAAGTGTTTATAGAACACGAGTGTCTCAGGATGTCTACTTTTTTATGCCTGCCATTGGTTTTGCTCTGATCAGCACTGGATCAAAAGACCAACAATGAATCTAGGAACGGGACGGTCATAGGCCGGTTTCTCCTCCGATTTAAACTGTCCCTATTGAAAACAACAAATACCCCTTTCAGACCATCGACTAATCTACATTTATGCGGATGAAACAGCCATGGCTGCATGTGTTGCTCAGATCTTTCCGGAATAAAACACAACAACATTGATAGCAAGCTGCGAGAGTAGGATGTAGGCCAGTTTCTGGTTCGAGTTGAATTGTCCCGTTTGTTAACAACAAATACCCATTCCAAATCTTGCGACTGATCCGCATTCATGCGGATAAAATGGGTATGGCCGTGAATTTTGCTCTGATCTCTCTGGGATAAAACAACAACAACATTGAAAGCGAGCAACGAGAGCGGGATGTAGGCCAGTTTCTGGTCCGAGTTGAAATGTTCCGATTGTTAACAACAAATACCCCATTAAGAGCGTCCTGGTCTATTTACGCGGTTGAAATAGGCAAGGAGCTGAGAAGGGGTAGGATAAATCCGAAGTTCCTCGTATTCGGGTTAAACCATCCCGCATTTTATCAGGGTCGAACTTATAGACGGCAACAGTACAATGAGAGCTCCGACCACAATGTCACAGGAGGTATGAAAGAGGTGCCTACGGCACCCTACTGTATCCGTTTCTCTTATAATGAGAATAAACTTAATTAAATTAAAAAAAAATTAACGTGAGTCGAACGTCAAATCAGTAACAGTACTGTAGAATGCCAACTCGTTGCATTATTGTGTAGTTACATAGGTACAGATGCAAACATATTTACGTTGCTTTTTAGACTTATACTGCCTAAGCAGGAAAATCAAACCCACGACCTTTGTAACCAAAGGCCGAGGCCCTACCGGTGAGCCATACTGACACGGCCATACTGACAGGCCGTGTCAGCTATGGCTCAGCGGTAGCGCTCGGCCTTTGGTTTCAAATGTCGTGGGTTCGATTCCCTGCTCAGGCAGTCTGACATAAGTCCAAAAGTCAACATAAATAGGTTTGCAGCTGTTTTTATTAAACTCTTGTTGAGCGTTTGGCTTTCCGTCTTTAATTTTTTAGTTAAATACACCTCACGTAAACAAAAGAACTTGCAATAAGTCGCATCGTGAGTTAATATAATGGTGATTACAACTCTTTGCACCTATGGTGATTAGAACATGACATTTGTGCCGCCGAGATAAACAAGAATATGCTTACAGGCGTATTAGAGGAGCTGGTATTGTTGTGTACGAGGAGATTAACATAGCCGTGTCTTCCGAGCCATCATTTCAAACAATGACAATAACACTTTTGCCCAGCAATGATTTTTGCATTAAGTTTGCCCAGGGATGATTTTTGCATTAAGCCACGGCAGCTCCACATATCACCGAAACTGGCAGAAACGGTGAGTGGTGGCTGCGCAAAAATGGAAGCTAAAAATAAAAGGACTCTCCAGTTGCAATCGTTTGTTTTTTTATTGCACAGTTCCGGTAGAAAGTGTGCACAATTCCGGCATTTCGTAAAAATCTCTTGTCGTTTTAGCGAAAAAAAAAAAAGAATGTCATTGTTGAACGTGAACAAAAGTCGTGCATCAGAAGAAACCAAAGTTGGATTTTTTAAGGTCGTATTGTTGAATTCTTTAGAGTCGTAATGGGGTACTAAAACAAGTATGCAAAAGGTTCCATTTTGCTTCTTCGTCTAATGCAAGGGGTATTAAAATATTTTGTTAAATAATTACAGATGCAAACCTGAAGTCTTACGTAAAACCATCAAGTGCAAAAATGTTGCCAAAGAAAGCATGACAAAAAAAAATCGAACTATCGTAATTGCTTACGTGGGCGCAGCAAGTATGGATCATGAGTTCAAAAGCCAAAACCTGTCCATCTCGTCTGGCTTTCTAATATCAATAAGGCCTTGCGGGCGGTTTCGGCCATTATTTTCTTCCCGATTTTTTTTTATCCAAAAGTTAAGTGAACTGAGACCAATTCCCATCGTCCAAAATAAGAATGCAGATAATCCGTTCAGTGAATGGAAGCTCGCCGCGATAAGAAAAAGTTCTAACAAGAAGAGCAACAATGACACGATATTTCATTGAGGAATTCCGTCCACATAAAGAACCTCTGTGTAAAGAAGAGCTCCGACATTAACTACCTTTTCTGTGATTGTTGCGATGTCAGTATGCAAAACGGTTCCGCAGTAACCATCTTTTCTGTTCATATGACGGAAACCAATCTATGTGAAGAATATACGCATAAAGAAGAGTTCCGTGATAACCACTGTCCCTTTTCATATGGTGGAAATCCCTGTACATACAGAACCATGTATAAAGAGGAGCTCTACAATAACCATTTTCTTTGCATATGGTGGAAAAATCTGTACATGAAGACCCTCTGCCTAAAGAAAAGCTCCAAAAAAAATAATGCTTTCCACTATTAGGGCTCGTTTACGCAACGAGACCTTCTCGCTCGCCGAAAGCTATTTGCTAGGCAACCGTTATTTATTTACGATTAATTTCCCGTTTCTATTAAATGATTGCGGTAATAGATAACAAATTAAATGTATTATAAAGAACAAAGTGCAACAGTCATTTTAAACATTGCTACAACAGTGTTGCCATTTCATGCTAAAAAACAGCTTCTAGCAGTGATCAAACGACGGTAGAATAAATAGCTACTCGCAGTGAGAATTCAAAATCCAACATGGCGTCCATTTCGGAGTTATCGATTCGAAGACAAAGCTTCGAATACCGGCATTCAGAAATCTGTCCGTCGTCGTGTACTGCAGTAAAAATTGTTTTCTTGTTGTCATAAATCGACGCTGTCATGTTGCAAGCATCATACGTTGTGTCGCGAGGCACGAGGAGAAAATTTGCGTCCGCGTTGTTGCCATGGTTACTACGTATAGACAACTTGAAAGCCGCATTCTCCGACAAAGGCGAGAAGCAGCCAGCAGATTTAGTATTGACCAAGTTAAAGCTAGTAAGCGAGAAAATTGTCCTTGCGTAAACGCGCCCTTAGGGCTCATTTCCGCAACGACAGTTTTCTCACTCACTAGCTTTTACTTGATCAATACTAAATCTGATGGCTGCTTCTCGCCTTTATCGGAGTATGCGGCTTTCGAGTTGTCTATACGTGTTAGTAACCATGGCAACGATGCAGACGCACATCTTCTCGTGCCTCGTGACACGGCGTAGGATGCTTGCAAATTTGAGCATCGATTTATGACAACAAGTAAACAATTTTTACTGCAGTACAAGACGACTGTTTTTTGTATGCCGGCATTTGATGGTTTGTCTTCGATTCGATAGCTATGAAATGGACGCCATGTTGGATTTTGAATTCTCGCTGCGAGAAGCTATTTATTCTACCGACGTTTGATCATTGCTAGAAGCTGTAGAGAATAGCAAATATCGGAAATAGCGTGAAATGACAACAATCTTGTAGCAATGTTTAAAATTACTGTAGCACTTACATACAATTTGTTATCTATTACCGCATTCATTTAGTAGCAACGGGAAACTAATCATAAATAAATAACGGTTGACTATAGCTTGTTCCACATTATGTTTTCATAAAACTTACTGGATGACGACTCGTTTCCTTGCGCTAACAGTGCAAAAACATGTGGAAATCACACTTGTGGACTCTAAACAGGTACTGTTAGAGTTTACGACTGGGATGTTTACGGATTTTTTGCACTCGTAGTGGAAGAAAACGGGACATCATACAGTCAGTTTTCTGAAAACATAATGTGGAACAAAGTATAGCAAATAGCTATCGGCGAGCGAGAAGGCATTTTTGCGTAGGGCGCGTTTACGCAACCACTCGCTTTTGCATTTTCACAGCTAGAAGCTAGAAATCACCTTAAATTCCAACATGGCGGCGGTTTTATGTCTGCCGCCTCGCAACGAAAACAGCAAATAACGTGAGTTAAGAAGCGTTTGTAAAAATAGTTTCGTCATGAGGAATTCTTTACATTATTAGCACGGATTATAAGACTGCAAGTATTTACTCAAAAGATGTCGGATTAAGCTAAGGTTTTAGCGTTGCTGCCATGGCAATGTCACCTTTGCCATCGCGATTGAGTTCTAGCTGCGAGAATGCAAAGGCGAGTTGTTGCGTAAATGCGCCCTTACACTGGAGATTTGCGTATTAAAACAATGATTAGAAGGAACCAATTTACGTAACAAAGCATCGACCAAGAAACAAATATATTCCTTAGACTAAAAAAAAGTAACACCCTAACCGTACCCTCAAATCCACATATCTGACTGAACCCGAAATGTAGATTTCGTTGGATTTATCTTTCTTGTATATACGTACCTAATGTTTTTACACTGTGCCGAAGAAATGTTGTCATTAAGTCACGAGTAGTTTACTCTGAAGAGGTCTTTCGTACAAAGAACCATGTTTTGGAAAAATTAATTGGTTCGTTGTAAGGAAAGTGTACTAAAATTATGAAATGCTGACATCCTAAAATAGCGATGTAGGAGTTGACAGTTCAACCATCTTAAGATGGGAGAGTTAAATTCAACCTAAGCTCCGATTGTGGCGACAGGTTTATGAATTTCGAGGGATTATTTAATAGTAAAAGACAGCATCCGGAATAAACCAAAATAAACCAATTTTTCTCAATGATTTATGCTGAAAACAAGTCGATAAACGAGTGTGCCATTTATTTAAGCTTCGAACATGCAAACACGAAAGAGTAGACTACGAAAAATAATCATCTATTAAAAGTGTTTATTTTTGTTTTCTTTTTTAACCCTAAATTACGGTATTTCATTATGTCATAATTTTGTTTTACTTGTTGTAATTGCAGAACTCGACGCCAAAGGTATGGGCAATAAGTGATATTTTCCTTTATGTGAGAAAAGGAAGAAGTATAATGAATCCGGATAAGTAATGAAACCTGCAACGAAAAAATAAATACAAATTTAAATGAAATTATGAAGCTTTGTTCTGAACCTTCTGTTACTGGCAGAACGTTTTCTGCTAAAATGTGCGACTTATCACATAGATCTTTTTGTAGAAACCAACCACCATAATAATAAAATTCATCAAATTAGTAAATCTTTTGTGTCGTAATGTTTCGTACAATTATCATCTATGTGTGAAGTACAAGGCGGCCCGCAACTAAACGTTGTCAGCGTGGTACCTTTTTGTATCCTCATTTTAAAACAGGTGAAAGGAAAGAAAAATAACCTTTGCTTCTCGGACAAAAAATAAGGACGGTGAAATTAAGCTAAACACGAAAAATCCACAATTCCACATTACTGATACCGTATTACCACATTGCTTAACTTCACATTACTAATGCTGTATGCGAGCTATGACTATTAGCATAATCAGACGCAACAATACGCCACAAGAAAACCATCTGGCGAGTAGCTCTTCTGCAATCCGAATAATGGAAGATACGAGAGTGCACAATGGGTGCATGCCTGTCCTTAGACAGATTATGTTGACCAGTGAGATTGTTTGCTGTACTTAGGTGGATTACCTGCTAGTGTAAAAAATTATCTGAAGAGACATTGAATATTGAAGAATTAAGTAAACTCCAAAAAAAAAAAAAATGCATTATGTTAAAAGAAGGGATGGGAGTATGTTCATGGTGTTTCTGTTGACGCTGTTAAAATAGTTGAATTTTCATTTGTGTACTTCATGCTTATCAGTCATTATACTTGTTGAGGTTTACCTTATCAAAGTCAGTGCTACTTGATAGATGTTTTGACGGGGAAAAAATGTGTAAATGAAGAAAGAAATCCTTGAAGACTCGTATGGTTGGTGTATGGGTGAAATATTTCCACGAAAGGTCTTTAATCGTTAATTGAAAGAGTGCAAGTGCGTGAAGTCATCGGCCACTCTCCAAAGGAACAAGATAAAACAATGTCATGGCCAGAAAGAGCGAGCCGTATAAGTTATCAACCACTTTCCGAGGAGTGAGATAACAATTTCAAGGGTATTAGGATCGAGGCTGTAAAAATTTTATTGGGTCTGTGGTTCGATGCCATGCGCTCTCCTTAAGAGATAAAACAATGTCAAAACCCACAGGACGAGCCATTGTTGTACATAATCTGCATGTATAATACGGAGCTGGCGGCCAAGTCACCGGCCACGCCATTCCGTCGTACAATCAAGTACCTCGCCCTGTAGTGCCACCTGTTGACGGGATTCGCCTTCAAATCCGGGTTGGGACACTTTTCCAACGTCTTCGAACAAATGGCGCCACTTACCAAACCTGCTATGTCGCCGCCTATTGACGGCCTTGGACTACAAGTTCGGATCATAACACTTTTTCCAAAGTCTTCGAAGAGATGGCGCCACTTACCAGACCTGCCGCACCGTTTTTGGGTTCGTTTTTTGGCATTGTTGTGGTACAAAAGCGGCCAACAAAGTTTTAGTCGCGTGGACTGTGCCATTGTCGACGTTTGAGCTAAAAAAAAAAAAACCGTTTCTACTAAACCAGGCAACTTTAAACCGAACGAACGATTGGTTACAATGGAAAGGCGCATTTATTTCCTAAAGTTCACTTCCAGAAAGGAGTTGAATTGTTTTTAAGTGGGCGAAACAATCGTTGCTTGCAACATGCACGGTACCGAGGTGATTTGTTTCAAAGGATTCACTTGAACATGGGATTACTTGCTTACTCAATAACTCACAATGCCTTGCAGCTATTCCAGAGCCATGCTATTCCTCAACTTAAAAGAGACACTCCTCACATCGCTGAAACAATGACACCCCTGCCACGCTGTGACACCATTTGTTCGAACCGACGATGGCGCCATTGTTGACTAACGCTGCCCCTATGTCTTTGGTAGTTAGAGCAGCCCTGACTAGGATCAATGGCAGAGAACTGTGATTCAATACCAGTACCCATTTGTGTTAAATGAAAAATGGAAGAAAGTAAATGAACAGTAATTCATTGAATGAAATAGCTTACAAAAAACTACATCTCAAAAATAAAGAATATAGTCTTTAGGCCTACGTTGTTAGTGCATTGCAAAACTAATTACTTAGTCGCAGTAGAAACGAAACGAACACCAGCTTTTTCCCACCACCTACCTGTGCTTGAGGTCATCTACAACCTGTACCAGAAACAGAAAACTAAACAAACGCTAAACAATGCATTCCCCTATCACTCAACAATGAACGTTGCACTTCACTTTCCTTAGGTCAAATACCATGCGCTACCTTACGCTACTTATAAGCTAAAGTACTAGCTAACACATGTCTACCCCTAGTAAGCACCAGTAGGCACATGCCACCCCCACATGACAATTGCGTAGCATGATACCATAACAGAAGTCAAATGAATTTAAACGAATTCCAAGCGTCCTGCCAACACACCCTTGGGTGGACGTTAAGGGGGCGCTCAGCTTGAAAAAGGGGAGCAGACAGACGAAAACTATCGGGCGCTTTGCATAAACCAATGACTCTTGCAGGAAGCACGTACCAGGCTCAGAATGTGGGAAAAACACCGATCGCCGCAACCAACGGGTCAACCCCGCCACTGCGAACGAAGCGCGAGCTTCAAAACTGAGAGCTTCTCGAACATTCTAGAACTTTTCATTTCCCATAATACAATTGTTATTTCGGGCTTGTCAGGGGTTGCCAAAGCGTATAAAAGAAACGGAGCCAGCATGCAAAATCATTTAGCCTTCGGGCTGGCCAACTGACTGGTCCCTTCGACCCCTACTATAGGTCTCCTGGTTAGTGGGATTTTTGGGAGTTAGGCCTTTAGTAGGCCCAATTTTGTTTAGACCCTTTTAGCTTCCAACCTAAACAAGCCTCTTTTCCCTAACTCGAACTTAAGCCCAAAGATACCAGCTTGATTTTTATTCAGTATAATGTTAACGTGCTCTCCCACTTAATTTATTTCGCGTCATGGTGCTGAAACCAGGCAAGTTTGTTTCGTTTTTTTTTCATCACGGGAATAAGGACGGAGATTTAACCCGGGAATCGTTTTTCGGGAGTAAGCTTGGTCGGGGGGTGGCCTTTGGGGTATTTTTTGCGAATTTTGTTGGGCTCTAGTCAGTTCCTGCTTGAGAGTATCAGTTATGTGCTTTTTAGGTTTTTGTTTTATGGCTTAAAGGCGCCTGTTCACCATTTAGATAGCGTTGCTCATATTCTAAACACAGCATCCACGTTCCAGATTCTCCGTCATCCAACAGGCTGATGTGGGCACGTGATCTTGTTTTAGTTATGAAAATTCGAGGCGCTGCAGCGAAGTGCTGTTACTTTTTTTTCTAAATTTACCGCTATTTCCTTTATATTGCTCGAAGATTCTACGGTGCTACATCTAGGAATTGAAAAAATTGAAAATGCGCTTTTAAGGCGAAACGTGGGTAAGCTTACCAATGGCTAAGGCCGGGCCTTAAGGTACATTGTTTAGTTATGCCTATATGCTACTATAGCATAAAGCTTATACCACACTACTCCGTTCCGTTCCGTTACGTCCCGTTCCGACGAATGACGGTAACGATGGTCCAGCGGACATTGTTTCCATCACAAACCGTTTCAGTATGCTCCACTGAGCTTTCAAATTTGATCGTACCCAAGTTGGCAATACAAATGAAGAAGGACTTGTATTGACCTTAAGTAGGTATTTAAATAGAAAGTCATAGCAAATTAGGTATTAATTCTTTACGCTCGGGCACGAGACATTTATGTCCAGAAGGCAACTGAAATAGGTTTGCATCTGTATTTAATACAGGAATGGTTTTGTGCGCAGGCACGTGACGGACGACCACGGTGTCGAGTGATAGCAGGTGCGAACACTTCTTCGATACGATCAATTTTTGACTGTAAGGACAATTCCTCGACAATTCCTTCCTTCAGCCAACCGATCATCATGGAATGGGACGGAGTAGTATACGCTGCTCGTCTAATTTACATGCTTTTAATCCAAACAGAAATATGACGGCCTGCGACGTGATGTGATGGAACGGAACGGAACGGAGTAGTGACGGAACGGAACGGAACGGAATAGTGACGGAACGGAACGGAACGGAGTAGTGACGGAACGGAACGGGACGGAATACGCTGAACGTGTTCTGATTTTGCTCAAATTTGGTAGGCATATGCAGAAGGGTCTTGGGAATCAGTTTTAGGGTTAAAACGTTAAGCCTCTTTTAAGCCGAATGTAGGCCTGTTTTAGATTTTGGGGGTTTTGAACTTACGGGGTAAAATAAAAACTTTTTTGCTAAGAACAATTTTAGATTTAAGGCGCAATTTAACTTTTTAAAGTTAATTTTCGAACTTCGGGTGGGGTTTATTAAAGGGGACGACTTTGCTTTGTCATTTGGGTTGCCTTATGGCAATTTGCAATTTAATGTGCTCATAAAGAGCAATATTTACTGCGACGGTTTTTTTCTCCACAATCAACTTAATTTTCAGATTTCAGAATTAACTTAATTTATATTGTCTGAAGTGTGTCGAGTCGTTGAGTAGTTGATAAACGAAGCAAGCAGTCTGCATTAAAGACTGACCTTGTGGGGATACAGAATACACTAGTCTGAGAAAGAAAGAAGAGACAACTGCCCCGACTGGGACTCGAACCCAGGACTTTCTAGCCGGGTGCTCTAACCAATACGCTACTGAGGCGGGTACTGGCTTCAGGTTCCAGCCGAGCTAATTAGCTGTTCAATCTTTCTCAGTGGTGACCTAGAGATCACAAACATACATACAAGGAGAGAAAGCAACTTTGCTTCTTGACCTCCACACTAGAAATAATGCAAGTAGTAAATAAAGAAAGAATTCGGCTCATAAGAGATCGGCTCATAAGAGAAATTTCTTGTTCGTTCGAAGGTGGTTAGTTTGGCTCGCGTGAGCAAACATTTACTATTTA
>JAHWFP010201079.1:9456-48325 GCA_023313725.1 Lithobius niger | reverse complement strand
AACTGACTGAGTTTTTAACGGATTTGAAAAAGGATAGGCTTGAATTAAAGCTGTACTCATAAGCTTTGCTATGAGCACGTCGGAAATACAAACTTGAACGAGTTTTAATCGAAGACTGCGATGTTAGGCATCACACTTTTGAAGGAGGGGGGGGGACAGAGTTTTGCTATTAAAAACATTATTCAATTTTAATAGAAGAAGGGTTACTGATCTATTGCAAAATTAATAGTAGATAAAGGTTTTATATACATTTGGTTGAGGTTGCTATGGTCGGAGCTCTGAAATAAATACAAGATAAACACTTTTTGGAGAAAATGTCCGGTAAAATAAAATAAAAATAATGCTATTTTGGACAGGGTAGAGTTTGTGGGAAGAAGTTACGTTAATAAATTGCTTTTTAAAGCACTAAGCAAAAGATTAAATAAACCAGCTTGTAAGTAGATGCTAAAACGCATTTTAGGTTACAACATTATTGCAGCCACAAATAATGACAAGAGAGCAGTAGAAGTTTTCATAACAAACCAAAACCGGTATTGAAGTTCCCAATAAAAACGTAGAGTGCAGGTCCTCAGTACATATATGTGGTTAAGTGCCGATTGGCAGCCCCCTAAAACAACACTAAGCTGGTCGGCTTTATGCCTGAGAAAAAAAAAGATAAGTTACAAATGTACAAGTTTTGTTTGGAAAAAGGTGATCGGCGATTGCGTGCGGTGCGCTCAGTTTGGAGCGTTTTTCAATTGGCTGTAGATAATTGGGGAAGATGATGTAACGGCGGATGCTACGACGGGGTAGGTACTTGTAACATCGCCGCTCGCCTGGTGTAACTTGACCTTCTTACTATTACTTTGGGGTACTTTTTGTTTCAAACAAGCACAACAGCTACAGTCCCGGCGTAGGGAATGGAGCTACACATGTCCTAATAATGTAGGCTAACTGTAATAATAAGCGGTAACGCTGCCACCAAGGTGGGAAAATTAGGCTAGCTAAGCTTAAGTTTAAGAGAATTGTCTTAATTCCTTACTTCTAGCGAACAACGAGCGAATAAACTGACGGACGTTTAAGAAAAACTCCTGGTTTTTATTTTAAACAAACATGAATAAAAATATCGCACTACAAATACATTTGGTAACTTTACACCTAGTTTAGGTTATAAAATACAGGGGGAATTTACATTAAATTCGACACTAGAACCAACACGAGGTTCACATAAAACAATTTCAAATAGAAAAAGTGAGTTTGATTAGGCACAAGGGGATTTCGCAAAAGAGCCCTCTAAATTACGAACAGCCTCGGCTGTCTAGTAATAGTAGACCTGTTTTACAGTTATTTTTCTACGTGTATACTGCAAAGCATTAAACCTCCCAGAGTTGCTGTTGATAAGTCAACTCCTTAAATTATAGAGCCGCGGCTACCTATAAAGTGGATCCGAGCGTTTAATCAATGGAAACCCCACGAAGATCAAACCGTCCTTTGTTTACTTTAAACTGCGTTTAAAGAAACGATGAAATAAAGCTGGTTTTTAGTAAGGGACCGTGAACCCTTAAATTATGGCCGCCAACGTCCGAAATGCCGTTTGGCTTGACGCTCCATAAATTTACTTTCTAAAGCTACGAGGTTAAGTTAAGTTTAAACTATAAATTTTGAATGTAAGTCCAAAAATTAAACTTTTAAAGCTAAACTAAGTACGATACGAACCACTACCTTTGCCCGGCATGGCAACAATCGGACCGCGGCATCTCCACTGCCGACCAGCGTAGCGACCTCTAGCTTTGAGAATCCTTGAGCTGTGCTAACTATACTCTACTGCGTCTGGGTTTTTATGCCTTCTGCTTGGCAGGCAGGTAGAGGGTTAGCGCGGACCTGTAGGAGAGCGACGGAGGGGGTGAGTGGGGAAGAGGTGGACGCTTGGAGGAGGAGAGACAGACCAAAATCGGCCGCGCTGTCATTACCGGAAGTCGGCCATGACAAAGCGCGGACGACCGGGGTAGCTTGAGCGCTCTGACTGGCTGACGGAATTGAAGCAGTGTTTTGGTTGGATGGATTCGAATTGACAAAGGAAATTGCCGACTTGGAACTGAAAGGCCTGGCTTTGAAAGTGCAAGTGAGTTTTCAACTCATAACAACGTGATTTTTAGGCCTATTAAAATAAACTACGACGTTAGGCATCGCAACTATTGAAGGAGGGGGGGGGGGGCGCGAAGTGTAATGCACAGAATAAACTTTTGACTTTGGGAAACGGATTGCTATATACAAGGCATGTTTTCAACGAAGGAAAGCTAGTTTGTTTACGTTTTTAGAGGTTCACTACGGTCGGAGTTTGGATGGAGATGCTATAAAAAATAAACATAAAATCATACACTGGGTCCGTAAAAATAGACAAACATAAACATGGGAGCTCCGGTAGGGTTCATGGCAAGAAGTTAAATTTACCAAAATGCATTAAGTGCACAAATAAAAGATTAAATGGTCCAGCTAGTTTTTAAAGGGCTATATCGCAGTTTAGGTTAGATTTTAAACTGGTTTGAACATCGGACATTTTTCATAAATAAACAAAGTCGTCACCTGTTACAAATAAAAAATATCGTGTGTTGGCAATATCTAAAACACAACTAAGCTGAAAAGTGTTTTGGCTTTATGCCTAAGAAAATATACATTATTTACATTTTAATGTGAAATCGCCATACAGACGATTGTTCTTCTGGTGTGGAAGAATACTGCCCTCAGGATCTTCGGTGGTGTTGAGGTGTCCTCACCACGAGCGTCTGATACGAGACCGCGTTTACAATGAATTTTAAAGTTCTGTTATCGCAGAGGTGAGGATAAAGTTCGTGGCTATTAAACAGTGAAGACAGTGATCGTTTTGAACCTGTTCTTGGGAGTTATACAATTTAAAGTGGAAGGCTTTGGAAAAAGGCCTAAAGTGCGACTGAGTGCAAAATAAAAAAAATTGTTCCCCGAGTTTTTGATCTTTGGTGCCGGGTATCCTGACCAATCTGGATTTTTGGCCAAGTGCCTTTACATCCTAGACCAGAAATGCCGATGGCACTTTGACTACCCATAAGTTTACTCAAAGACAGAAGTTAAGTTTATATTTAGGACTAATAATTTAGAAATAGAGTACCAAAATAAAATTTACCAAACTAAACTAGTTACCCTTGAACCACTACCTTGCCCGGCATGGAAACACTGGGACAGGACATCTCTGCTCCGACCGCCGTAGTGACCTCTAGCCTTTGAGTCTTAAGCTATGCTAACGATCTCCCACTGGACCTGAGTTTTATACCTGCTGCTTGGCAGCCAGGTAGTGGGAAACCGTGGTGCTGTAGGAGAGCGATGGGGGGGTGGAGCAGGGTAGAGGGAGACTTCGGGAGGAGGAGAGACTGACTCAGACCGGCCAGGCTGTCAATACCGGAAGTGGGCATGGCAGCGCGGACGGGCAGGGCAGCTTCGAGCTCTGAGTGGAGGGGGAATTGAATGGAACGTTTTGGTTGGACGGGAATTGTAGGAGCTTGAAGTGCAAAGGGAATTGCCGACTTTTGGGCATTAGAGGCCTTGTTTGGAAAGTGCAACTGAGTTTGGAATTCATAACAACGTGAATAGGCCTATAAATAAAACTACGATATTATGTAACGCAACAATTGAAGGAGGGGGGGGGGGCAGAGTTTGATGCTCAAAATTAAATAAACTGTTTTTAATTGAAGGAAAAGGCTATTACTGTGCATTCGGATTGAGATCACTATGGTCAGAGCCCTGAAATAAAAATACAAGCTACACACTGAAAATATCCGGTAAAATAATTGTAGTTATGTTTGCCATTTTGAACAAGGTAGAATTCATGAGAAGAAGTTACGTTAAATATTGCTTTTATAAAAGCCTAGGCCAAAGATTAAAATAAACCAGCTTGTGTACGAATGCTATAACGCATAAAAATTAAAGGGTATTATCGCAGCCGCAAATAATAACATGAGAGTAGTCGAAGTTTTCATGGTTGCTAAAATCGTCACCTTGGTAAAAATAAAAACGTAGAGTGCTGGTACATCTATAACAACACTACGCTAGTCGGCTTTATGCCTGCAAAATAATTCGAAATACAAATGAATATTTAGAAAGTGGTTGTGGAAAACGGCGAAGTGAATTGCGTGCGGCGGCACTCAGTTTGAGCACTTTTTCAAACTGCTGTAGTGATCAGAGTAAGTGGAAATTTAAAGTTCTGTTTTCACAGGATGACAGATAAAGTTCAGGTCTATTAAATGTTGAAAACCACAGTCGTTTTAGTCCATTTTCCAAGGAGATATGAATTTTCAAAGTTGAAGGTGTGAAAATAGGCCTAGCGCTCGTGAACGCTAAGAAAAAAAATAAGAGTCCCGAGTTTTTGCTAGTTGGTGCCGGTTCTCCTAACCAATCTTCAGGATTTTAGGTCTCATGCCTTTACAGTAATGATGAGTGACGATGAGTAATGTGTAAAACTAGGCCAGTTGCGAAGTGGCAAGAAAATCCCATCATCGCTGATTTTAATGGAATTTTCCTCATATTATTCGAGGGATACACAAAAGTGACTGCTGGGATGCGCCGGGTTGCCCATTGCCGACGATCCCAGACAAGCACGAAATGAAAGGATTGAAAACCTTGGCAGTGAAACGGTTTATTTCAGAACAGGACATGAACCAGTAACATTGTCGGAGGCCATCTTTCCATCTCTCTCGTTCTCTGGTTGCCACCAGGTGGCGTTCGTGCGCTCGAGTTGGTGAAGGCCAACCGTGCGAAGGATTCGTGGGTCCTAGAGGGCCTTGCACCTTCACATGCTCCCCCCCCTCCAGAAAGTGAGGCATTGTCGCCCCAAGTTACATTTTGCGGTGCGGTAGACAATTCTTCGTTTCACGTCTTGATTCTTGGATTAATTAAACAAAAAAAAAACTTCTAAAAAGGAAGCAAGTATTGCTCATGCTCGCAGTGTTGCTTGTACGATCTGCGCACTGATTCTTCATTACTCTTGTAACAGTTTCATGCTTTAACACAGTTCGTGAGAATAGCATAGTCCATGGTTTTCACTTTGGTCGCATCGTCTTGCACTAATCTTGCTTCGTGGGTTTGCAAAACTGCTGTGCACTTTTGGTTTGCGTCCCGAGGGTACGTCTTAGTTCGATGAAGTGAAGCACTAGTGTATATGTTGCAGTTTGCATTTTACCAATTGCACATATGCGCCCCGAAGGTACGTCTTAGTTCACCAAAAAAAATTTGAATAAAAATAAAGGCCATGGTATGTTGTGTCATGTTTGCGTCACACTTGCACTTCGCACTATTGCGCCCCGAAGGTGCGGCTTAGTCCTTGGACCCTCATGCTGCTCTGCACTGTCGTTGAGGGGTGGTGTTGGCGTTGCGCTGCGGGTCCAGTGCTGGGGTCGTGAGTCCTGGTTGCACGACGACTCCTGGTGGTGCCTCCTGCACTGCTGCATTGCTGATGCCGGATTTTCGTTTGAGAACCTGTCTTTCGGGAATTTTGGATTTCATTGACCACCTTTCACTTTTTAATCCCTTGCGTCACGTCGTGGTCGTTCTTTTGATTTATCCAATTGTCTTGGTTCGAACTTGTTTTTCACCCGGGCAACTGCCATGGTCGCAGTATGCTTGGTCACCTCTTGAAGTCTTGCTCTTGGTCAGCACTTCCCTTTTCCTTTCTCAGCCGCACTCCTGCTGCCGCCTCCTCCTCCTCCTCTTACTGTGCTTCGCACACTCCGGTCCACTCCTCATCCTCTAAGTTTTGAAATGGTAGAGTGGAGATGAGGCATACAAAGTCTTTCAGGTGTGCTGGGGCCTTTTTGACTCTGCCTGCCCTGGTGGTTGTCGTTGGTTCGTTGTTTTCGTCGCTGTCTGTGCCTTATGAGGTTTGTTGATCATTGTCTCGCTGCCAGTCTGGGTCCGACTCTGGCTCGGAGCTAGTGGATCCGGTGTCGTCATCTTCTTCTTCAGACTTCTAGATCTGACTGGTTATCAGGGGAACGATCATGGTTGGCGTTGTCGTCGGTGCTAGTCGAGGGTTGTGGTTGCGGCTGTGGCCCTTTGCGGTCCATGGATCCAAGTATGGTTCTAGCTCTTTCGCATTTATTACTTTGGTGTCGGTGGCGTCGTTGATGGAGGTGATCCTGTACGTTACTGGACTTCTTTTTTCCATGACTCGGTACGGTGCCTTGAATACCGGTTCCAGTTTTTTTGCTATGCCTTTGTCGGCGTTTGACGGGCATGGTTCCTCGTTTTGACCAATTCTCCCACCCTGAAGACTGTACTGCGATGTTTTTGATCGTAGGCTTTCTTGGCTCCTCGTGCTGCTTCTGCTAGGTGAGTAGCTACCAGATCGTAGGTCGTCTCTTTGACTTTTCGTGTTTCGTCGGCATATTCGTCCGGTGTCATCTAAGTTGTCGTGTCGGGTAGGCTGATGATCTTGAGGGGCACTCTCGGGTCCCTGGGATGCAATAGATAGTACGGTGTCTCCCCAGTACTGATGTGTGGCGAGGTGTTGATGGCGTACTGGAGAGTCGGCAGTAGTGGTCCCCAAGTTGTTTCGTGGTCTTGGAGGAATGCACGAATGCACCCCTTCATCGTACGATGGGCTCTCTGTGGCATTCGCTTGTGGGTGATATGCCGTGGTGCGGTGGTGACGGATGCCTGTGGTTTCTAGCAGGTTCGTTAACATCTTGGAGATAAATGCCACTCCATTGTCTGAGACCAGTATGGCTGGCGGGCTATGTTCGTCGAGAATGTGTTCCTTGAACTTGCGTTCCGCGGTCTTTGCAGTTGCCACTTTGGTTGGGAGAAGCCACACAAACTTGGTGAAATAGTCCATGATGGTCATGATAAACTTGTGGTTGTGCATTGATGCGGGCAGTGGTCCGACGAAATCTATTCCCATCATGTGGAACGGGAATGCTGGGATGACTGGTTGCATGTCACCTATGCGTCTTTGCTGCGAGGTTTTAGCGATTTGACACACGTGGCATGACCGCACATAGGCTTTACAGTCAGAGAACACGTGTTGCCAGTGTGCCACAGCTGTCAATCTTTGCATAGTTTTTGTCACGCCCAAGTGTCCTGCCTGTCTGTGGTCGTGGCAGTCCCTTAGGTACGTGTGGCGTAGTGTTTTTGGCACGTAGATTCACCATGCATGTTCTGGATAACCTCTTGCCGGAGCCAATGGATCGATGTGGTACAGCACTCCGTCGGTGTCGAAGGTGTAGCTGCGACGAACCTAGTTGACGTAGTTGTAAGTTTCGTCTTTGCAGCTATTTCTGGTCTTGATAGGGCTTTGGAGATTCGTCTTGCGACAGGATCGGCTTCCTGCGCCGTCTTCACTTGCATCTTGTCGCGGATGTCGATTTCTGGCTGGGTTCTGATGTACAGTAGTGGGTACATCGTTTTCTTGTGTTCTTGCACCAGTTCCTCGATTTTGGTTGTCTCGTTCGGTTTGTCTCTTTCGGTGGTGGTTCTCTCGTCTTCGTCGTCAGAGTCGTCGGGTGCTGGATTGCGTGATAAGGCATCGGCTACGACGTTGTCTTTGCCGGGTCTGTGGATGACTGAGAAGTCGAAGGTCTGTAGGCTTATTGCCCATCTGGCTGTTCGAGCTGAGGAGGTTTTCTTTGAAAGAATCCATTTTAGGGCTGAGTTGTCCGTGATGAGGAGAAACTTGTTGCCTGCGAGGTAGGTCTCCCAGTGCTCAATGGCTTCGATGGCTGCGAGCGCTTCCAGCTCGAAAATGGGGTACTTCTTTTAGCGATCCTTGAGCATTCGGCTGAAGAATTCGATCACCTTGGATTCTCCGTTGATACTCGGTCAGCATGGCTCCGAGACCTTCCGTTGACGCATCCGACTCGATGATGAATGGCTGCGAGAAGTCTGGGAGTGTGAGGATGCCTGCTGTCAGTAGCTTGCTCTTTATGGTTTGGAAGGCTTTTTGGTGATCATCCTTCCACTGGTACTCTTGGTCCTTTCACGTGAGGTGATGGAGAGGAGCCGCAATGGATGAAAAATGGTCAATAAATTTCCTGAAGTATCCGCATAGGCCCCCTTTATAGGCTCTCAGCAGCGATTTACAGTTAAATGAAGCTATTTTGAGATGTGTCTTCATAATGGTGAGGATTGGATTGAGGAACACGGTTTCTAAATTGATAAGGCCGCACTATAGTTCCAGATGGCCAGGCTTCATTGTTGAGGACTCTCGGTACATCACCCTCGTCAATAGTGACTCTGAAGGAAGAATACGAGTGGGATTCTGACCGTGTTCTGCATCGTACGACCGTGGCCCTAACATCCAGGACTGCAAGGTGTTTCTTCACTTCTACCTCTTTGGTATCCAGGTCTAGACGCGCCACAAATAATGTAAGGCCATTTACTGGGCTGATGTTTCTGAATCCCATACTCTCGGAACCAGTTCCAACAACAGTCCCATTGTTTCTACCTTTCCTGGTGGACTTGTATTTAACTTCATAGAATCCATCTTCATCACATGCACGTAGCCGTGTGTCGCTGACAGAAGGAGCACTGTTATGAACTGGTGCAATTGGTTCTTGGAATCCGTTTTGACAACGATTCGTCAATGTGATAGTGGGAATCTGATGAGGGGTAGGGTTAGGGAATAAACCCACAGTAGTCTTGCCATAAGCCACTTTTCCAGAATAGCTATTAGTGGTTACATTTTGTCTGTCTCTCCCATCATTAGGGTTTCGAATTAAAGCACCAACAGTACTTAAAAGTACTGTTGTGGCCAGGGCTAAGTCCATTGTACTGCGATAAGTTTCGGTTTCGACTTCCATCAGTATTAAGACCTTTTTGAGTAGCGCTCACAATGTCATTCTGACCAGAGCAAAGTTCCAAGTTTCGGTTGTCTACTATACTATCATGTCTGTTCTCAGCAGGTTTTCTAATGTCAGATGGCTGAGAAAGAGAAGAATCAATTGAAAGAAAAGAGGGCCGTTTTTTCTTTTCTCTAGCATCACGAGTCAAAGCAGATTCTGTAGCTTCAAGATCGGATTCGTTTGCAGGGTGGGATGTTGGGCACAGTTGGCTGCCCATATCACAATCATCATCTGCCTTATCTACAGTACTTTCATTCGTTTCCTGTTCACCAGTTGCTTCCTTTTTTTGACTGCCAGTGGCAAGTCTCGAGGCGATCGTGGTCTTTCCCTTCAACATTTCCATTTCTGTGGCTACCAATTGTTGTGATTTAGCACATTCAGTAACAGCATTTCGTAAACGTTCAATTTCAATCGTTGCATTTTGCACAGTGTGCGCCAGGCCACCAAAATCAATCCAGTCAACTTGCATGGGCGGAATACGCAGGTTGTTAGAAACGAATAACGGGAGATTGTTTACATCAACGCCAAGCAATACTGTAAGAATATCCATAAGATTATGGTAAGACTTGTTGGCACATTGCCTTTGAACAAGTCTGCCTTTATGTTGACAACTGGCGTACACAAGCTTCATAGCATTCACGATTTCCAGGGGTGTGTAGAAGGAGGAACAAATCCGAGCAAGCGGTTCAGAAGTAACAGTGTCCATGCGGTTTGTAATAAAACATACTTCATTAATTACGGGTACTTGCGAGAGGATGGACGTATCAGACCGTGTTTTCATAAGTTCATGCACTTCTTCACAGTTGGGTCAGTAAACGATATAGCACTCACATCACTGGCAGACGATAAATTAAGGCTAGCATCACTTAGAGTATCATCCGTGTTAAGAGTTGCAAACTTCGTTCAAACGACTGTTTGAAGGTTGTGATAACCTAAACCGACTTTTTTAGTCCAAATTTGTTGTGAACTTTAATTGTAGTTCTTTGCCAATTTAATTGTAAATCCAGTGCTTTTAATTCAAAGCTTCCGTTTTTTTGGTAACCAACTAGTTACTTGAATGTCGTACAAATAACTTGTCATGTTTAATTAAAACAAAAAAGAAAGTTGTTGTAAGCGACAGTTTGACTTCCGAGTCCAATTTAATTTGCAAGGGTTATTTGAAATACAAAACAATTTTTATTCTAACTCCAAAGTAGGCAATTAAATTAACTACCCATCGTGGTGGCAGTGAACCATGATTAGATATGTCTTCATAAGTTAGCTGGGACGTTGACGCTCTTCTCCTAACCGTGCAGTAGACACGCTATGCTGTTTTTCCATGAAAGTCAAAACCGCCACTTATGATTTCTTCTAAAATATCCACAAGTATGCCAGATGTCGGTGCTATAGACAGTAGGCACCTCAAGACCCTGTAAGCGCCGCTACACTACCGATACTCTATCAATCACCGATCTTGCTTCCTTTAAATCGACTTGTATTATACAACGTTCATTTGGCTATTAAATTAGTAAAATAACTTAGATTCGCTACGCATCCCTGCTTAGCTCAGTTCAGCCTCAGCCTTGCACATCAGGCCAGCTGCCAAGTATCAGCTATCCAGATACTTCTTATAGATCAGAGCATTACCTCATTGCTAATATTAGAACTAGTCCGGGTTCGAGACCCAACTTGTTCAGCTCTACCTTTACTATTGGAACAGTTAGATGCTTGGGTATATAAAGGCCCAGCTGTTAAAGCAGCTCGCTCACTCCAGCCCGACTCACATGCAGAGAGGTTGCCTGCCACAGAGCTCCTGACTCTAGGACCTGACAACAGTTATAAGCTAATAGATTATTGAATTTAATTCATGCTGAACTTAGGAAAGTTAGCCTAGCTCATTTTGACTAAGATCCAGGCCTAACTTTGGCAAGGACGCCCCGTAACGATAATAGCATTAGCTAAGAGTGCTTTAACTTGGCATACGAGGGAACCAAACTAAACCCTAACCCAGCACTTTGACTTTGAATAAATCAAGTTTAATTAAACAAGAAACAACTTGTGTGGTCTCCCTTCTTTTGCTTGCCATTGTTGTGATATTGTGCAATATTTGTTGCTGTTAATACTTAATCGGCCGGTGTAGGCTGTTTAGCTTACACACTGAAAACCCGCCACTCTTCCGATAACTAGAGGAAAGTGCGAGGTTTAAAATGGTGTCCGAAGTTTAGATTCGAATTTTAAAAGCTCACGCCCAATTCATTTGTTAGCAGCAGATATCACGTCTTGAAAAAAAAAATAATAGGCAAGCGAAAGGGGACCAAATTGTGTGAAAAAAAAAGTGTAAACTAAATAACAAGGTTGCCTAGTGGCTATTGACATACTAAGTTATAGGAATAATAATAGGCTAACAATTTTTTTTAATTGTTGTTGTTGCTTACGCACGAATTTTTGCTGTTGTTGGTTTCAATAAATAAGCCATGGTTAAGACTAGAAAAACTGCTTCTAGCGGTGGTTTAGTCAGAATTCCTGTGTCTAGGAATAAGCTAAAACACTCGACTAGAGGAAGGCTTATTAAAGCAAACCCTCGTTTAATTGAATCTGAAAATTTAAATGTTCTTTCTCAGACTGGATTACGGTCCTTATCTCGGCAAGGACGAGTGCGGCAACGCACGCCGTCAGTTGCACGCAGAGCACCGGCACGCGAGCAAGCCAGGTGTCGTAGTAAAACCAAGATCACGAGCCAGCACTCGCGCAGCTCTTCTCACGAGCGAGCACAGGTGGATTTCGATAATGAATCAGCTGTTCACTCTGACAATAGAGCACCCAGTGTTTCACCAGATAGGCGTAGTAATAATAGTTTTACTTCCTCTCGTTATGATTCCCATCATAATTTTAATAATGAAAGTCCTGTTAATATTCCTTTTGTTTTGGCTCATGACATGCCTCGACACGACGAGAATTCTGCTCACTCTCGTGACTTGTGCAATAAGGCTGGTCGCAGTTGTCATTCCTTCCGAGAAACGATGACGTCATCACCCATTCATACGCCACCGGAAACCCCCTTGGTTGGCAGTGGGTCAACAGGTCCAGACTCGCTTCGTGCGGAGCACGCTCGTTTACAACACATAAACGATAGTCACGTTGAAGCTTTGCGTAATATAGTTGACAGTTTGCAAACTAGACAATTAAATAATTGTGGTAAGAATGGTAATAACAGCACTCGTCTTTGGGAAGACGTACGAAATACAAAGAAAAATTTAACTTCTTTTTCTGGCGAAGATGGTACCGATGTTTTCACATTCTTGTTCCTGACAGATAATCTTAGGAAAATTGATAAGAATCTTCCTGACTGTGAATTGATAGCAGCCGCTACAAACAGGTGTAAGTGAAGAGCCACCATATTTTTAGCAACAAGTTCGATTGCTTCTAAGCAAACCAACTGGGCTTCTTTCAAGTAAATTTTAATAGAAAGATTTGGTGCTGGAGGTAAAGAGGTAACTAGAACTAATTTTCACAGGGCTAGAATGTTGCCTGGTGAAGACATTGAAAAATTCGCAGATAGGTTAGAAATAATGGCAGCCGAAATTTGGATGGTTCAGCCATCTGATGATGATTTTGAAAGAGCACTTAAGGAAAGATCACGTGACGAAGGGTTGCGTTGTACTTTTAGAGCAGCTATGCCCGACCTTTTGGAAACCTATTTAGCAACTATTTGTCCTAAAACATGGGAGGACATGTTACATCCGACCTTGAAGCGCCAAACGGAGATTAATGAAAGAAATCATTACTGCCGAAATCAACAACCTGCTAAAGTTTCGTCTGATGCAATTTCGCCTCTAGACAAAACAGCGACAGTGGCAGCAGCAGACCTAGCTAAGGTTTTGCAGGAACTTGAACGTAAAAATAAGGAAATTAAAAATATTAGGCTTCGTGATTCATTAGGAGAAGCCAGGGTTTCCGCAGTACAGCAGGAACACACCGAACAACGCAGTTGCTTCTGGTGTTTCGGCAGATTTCACCTCAGTAAAAACTGTAAAACTGCAAACGTTAAATTAGAAACAGTTAGGGCCGCAAACGCAAAACGTTTGGCTGCCGAAGGGAAACCAATTCCACGCAGAAGCACCTCTACCACGAAATATATGGGAAATAATCGCCGAGGTAATAATAATATTGGCACTAGAGACAATTCACAACTGAATTTGGCCCAAGCAAGCTCTAGAACAATTAGAAAAAAATTAGAAAAATCATCTATTAGGGAAGAAACAAATGTTTTATTTAAAAAGACAAGAATTCATTCTACACTCGACGCCGCAGGCCTACTTCTCGATTTGTATTCGAAAGTAGACTGGCACCAGCAGAAATTAGCGCTCAAAGAAAGAACGCTTACCTTGCCCAGGCTTGCAGCTTATTTTGGTGCTATTCCAGAAAAATATGTGGCTCCGTCTCTGAACGCCAACGCTCATCTGGAGAACACTTTCACACGCATCCTGAAAGAAGTTAATATTGCTTATAATTTGTCTTGTGATTCAGCCATTCTAATTTTATTTGAGGACGGTGCTGACTCTACTAACTTTCACTCTGAATTGTCATGAGTAAAGACTAATAATCCAATCGTTTTAGAATTGATTGGCGAGGAACGATTAATCGAATTCCGTAGCATCTCTGACTCTAACGAGCGCAAGTCTCATCTCCTTTCAGCGGGTGAAACAATTTTGATTTGAGACAGAAATTAATCGGAATGGAAGCTACGCATTCCTTTGTTGGCTAAAATTACTGCACCAACAATATGTTTAATATATTGGGATAACACGTCAAACCCAACCATCATCACTGAGCAGAAACGTGCAACCCGACAAGCAATACGAAAAATCTTGCTCGCTCGGAAATCGCAGCAGCAGATCGAAGCGACACCGCACCAACTCCATCCGGTGGCTGGAATAGACACTAATGGTCTGACACATGTTGGCTCATGTCTTGTTGGCGAACATAGACGACGCATCGGAGCAAGTTTTGGTAATTGCTTGGGATATAACGCTAAAGCAGCGCACCCAAGACCTCACCTAATTTTTAAATTTGGGCATTTTAGCAAATTAGGATTATTGGACTCGGGTGCAGGAATTTCCTTAATTGAAACGTCCACAGCTGAAGAATTATTAAATGATTATCGCATAAAGTGCAGCGTAGCTACTACACAAACACCTACAGCTTTGATAGGCGTTGGTGGAACTAAGATATCAGTAAACCAAATTTTGACCACGGAAATAAGTAAATGTGGATTTTCTAGGGAACAAAAATTTAGAATCGTTCCTAATGGAAGTTTTGGGGCTGTCTACATTTTATTGGGTTATGATTTCTTATCACAACAACCCGATTTATTAAAACTAAACTGTTCAGACCAGATTTTGGAAATGGGTAAGCTAAAACTTAGGCCTTCCCCATCTACGTTTGATGCCTGGGTGGCTTATTATCAAAATAGAGAAATTATAAATTTCGAACAGTACGATGTTTCATACGAACACACAGCAACAATCAATGTTTCGTCCGACGCAGACACAATCGATGATCCGCAGTCGCAGTGGAACGCCACACCCCATGAATTTTATGAAGAAATTCCTGTATCTTTATTTAAGAATACTGTACTGCCTAGCCATTCAGAGACAACTATAACTGGCACTTTGCATATTGAATATCCTGAAATACAGAGTGGCACATTTATTCCCGAATGTAAACCCGATTTGTTGATGTGTTTGGCTAGATGTCTGGTCAACACGTCACCTACCGGATTGATACCTATAATGGTAATTAACGCATCTAGCGAAGACATATTTTTGCCTTCTGGTATGACTCTTGGCCATTACACAACTGCGGAAGTTGAGTATGATTGCCAGGACGACGACGAAATTCCAATTAATACTGCCGACTCAGTAATTCAGCCGAATGCCACTCAAACCGAATCAGTCACACTTCATACTCCCGTTTCCACACCAGGGCCCAGTGAGATAGCTCAACACTATCACAAAGCTGGAGCGAGCAACTCGATTCCGTCAGGGATAAGCGAAAATGAAACTGATTCATGCCTTGCAAACGCTCGAGATCCAGAGCCAGCCGAGAAACCTCGCGGCGCCTCCGAAGCTATTTCCGGCTCTCCCGAGCAAGTCCAGACAAAGCCAGTTGAGACATCGCAACCGAATGCGGAGGCCAGCGCTGACTCTATCAACAAACCAAGGCCATCACGAAAGTCACAATCCAAGATAGAAAGTGATTGGGACAAGTTGAAATTTAAATTTTCATTTCCGGATTTAACTGAAGAAGAAAGGGCAGTATTTCTTGAGATGCTGAGGACACATACAGATGCATTTAGCAAAGACGAATTTGACCTTGGGACTTATGAGCCATACGAAGTGGACATACAAACAGGGAATGCAGCACCAGTTCGATCTAAAATTTACAGAGTTCCATTTCATCAAAGGGAATTGCTGGATAAATACATAGACGGTTTATTGAAAATTGGTGCCATAAAAGAATGTAAATCTGCTTGGCTCAGCCCTTGCCTACTCATAAAAAGAAGGCCTGAGGGATATCGATTGGTCATTGACCTACGCGGCTTGAACGCCATTACCGAAAATGTATCAGTACCCTTACCAGTAATCAGTGAGGCACTGGCTAATTTACACGGAGCTAAAAACTTCTCCAAGTTGGATTTTCGTATGGGATTTTTTCAGCTCAAACTAGCAGAATCATCCATGGAAAAGACGGGATTTCAAGGATCCAGAATGACATTGTTTTCAAAAATTGCCGATGGGACTCAAAGTAGCGCCTGCGTATTTTCAATTCTGCGCTCAACAAATTTTCGCAGAGATTTTAGGCGGCTACTGTACCATTTATTTGGACGATATTTTGTTAAATTCCACAGACTTCCTTACACATTTGCTACATGTGGACAGAGCCCTAGGCCTCGTAGAGAAATCGAAAACGAAACTTAGTCCCGAAAAATGCATTTTTGCAGTCAAAAAAGTGAAATTTCTGGGCTTCGTTGTAAGCGAAGACGGAGTACAACCAGACAGGGATAAAATCAGAGCAATGGAACTTTTTCCTCAGCCTAGGAATGTAAAAGAGGTCTGCCGATTCGTGGGGACGTGCGGATTTTTTCGAAGGCACATCGCTCAGTTCTCAGCTTTCTCAGTTTGTCTTACAAAATTGACAAAGAAAAGCGCAAAATTCATTTGGGACAAGGAAGCGGATGATGCTTTCAAGGGTTTAAAGGAAGCAATGGTTAATGCTGCCACCTTGAAACACCCGGATTTCTCCCAACCCTTTTTCGTGGAGGCGGATGGTTCGGATACTTCGTTAGGAGGCTGCCTTACGCAGATGCATGGAGGCATAGCCTACCCTCTCGCCTACACCTCCAGGACCCTAACACCAACTGAGAGAAAGGAAAGCACTGCTGTAAAGGAGATCCTGGCAGCCGTACATGCAATAGAAACATTCAGAACTTACCTACTAGGTAAAACGTTTTATTTATCCTCGGACCACATGGCTCTAATTTTTTTTACACAACACCAGTGGCTTATCACCTAAGTTGGAACGAATCCTTATCAGGTTAAGGGATTACGACTTTATTATTCGCCATAGACCAGGCAAGCTGTTACCAGTAAGCGACGCACCCTCACGTGTAGAGATTCCAGTCTGCATTTTAGACTCGCAGTATCCTGACTGGACCTGCTTCTCACGTAGTAGCCGAACAGAGGGCAGACGAGTATTTTGGCAAGGTTTTTGAGACCATTAAAAATCAGGACTCAGCTGACGTCATCGACGCTAGTAATAAGCGTAACGTTTTCTATAAGGATTTCGACGGCATGCTGTATCGAATATGAGCAAAAGACCCAGCGCAAGGACGGATGGAGGAAATTTGCTCAAATCTGTATTCCCGAAAGTTTAGTCACTCACTGCATTCGTGACTATCATTCTGCCCCGCAGCTGGGCACAGAGCAGCTAAAAGCACCCAGAAACTAATACAGTTGCACTGTTTTTGGCCAACAATGGTGCAGGACATTGATTACTATGTCAAGACATGTTTAATTTGTCAGTAGTTCAATAGGCCTAACAAACCTCATAAGGCCACCCTTCGAGCATTCAAGCCTCTGCAAAGACCAGGCGACAGCTGGTCAATGGATTTAATTGGAAGGCTGAATGAAAGCAATCAAGGTAATTTTTACGTGATGACGCTGGTGGATGATTTCTCCAGATTCGTAATTGCCTTTGGGATTCCAAACAAAAGGGCAGAAACAATCGCTCGTAAGCTATACACAAAGCTTTTTGCTCGGTTCTCTCCATGTAGGACTTTGCGGAGCGACCTAGGCTCCGAATTCGCCAATAAAGTGTGTGCCTCTCTGAGCACACTGTTTAATGTTAGACAGATCAATTTTACAGCCAACACTTCTTGGACAGGAGGTGGCGTGGAGATTTTTAACAAATCTATACAGACAGTCTTGCGTAAGATTGTAGCTGACAATCTTCACGGTTGGGACGAGAGTCTCCCTGCAGCTTGCATAGCTCTGAATTCGACACCACACAGCGACACACTTTTATCACCATTTTATTTGCACTTCGGCCGAGAATTCAGGATTCCCAGCACCCTCGTATTCGAGCCGGCCAGGAAAATTTATAACAGTGATGATACATTCATCAGGCTGGAAACCAGACTTCAAAACGCTTTTGAAGTAGTTCGCAAGGGGCAGACTGAAGTACGTCTAAACTAAAAGGCGTCTAACCTGAATATTGTCTAATTTTTCTGAATTTTGTCTAAACTGAAATACATCTAAACTAAATATCGCCTAAACATTAAAAGCATGGACTGAAATGTGTCTAACTGAATTTCGTCTAAACTGAATATCGTCTAAAATCCAAATTCTTGGTGGGAAATTCGTCTAACCTGAATATCGTCTAAACTGAACTACGTCTAAAAGCTGCTGACTTGCCCTGCTTCGCTAATCGTCGCTTCGTCTCCCTCCCACCTCAACGTAATAGCGCAGGCACTCGATAGATGGCCGGGCCTTGTACACCACGTGTCAGTTCTCAAAATTGCACTTGGCCAGTTTTTGAGTGATAGACAGGATCAGTGTTCGGTCGAGCAAATGCCTCATAAGTTGATTTTTCAGCTCAGAGGCTGAAGCATTTTTTGTTGTTTTAGTGCCGTTATGTGGCTTCTGGGAGAGGTGTATGTTTTCAACAAATTTTCTTTCAGTAAACTTTTCTGGCTTCTTTGTCAGTCATCAAAGTATTATCAGTATTTTTGCCATTTCTTTATATTAGTTTTGTTAGATATGCTGATCTTGTAGTTTTGTTTAAACTAAAAGCCAACTAGACTTGAGCCATGCTTCATAGTGGTTATGTGTACACACTATGGAAATATAAAAAAAGTTCTTCATTTATGAAAGTTTCGAAAGTACTGGAGTGCAATGCGTTTCGTTATACTTTTTTTTGTGCAAATTAATAGTTTGAGGTGTACATATTTTTTTTTTATTAGTTTATTTTAAAACAAACTTAGCCTACACACTGGTGCTGCTTACCCTTTCCCATTTTCTAACGCTTTTTCTTAGGTTTGGTAAATTATTTTTTCCGAGATAGCGTTTCAAATTTGGACCTAATGAAAAACAGAAAAGTTTTACAATTTTGCCTTTCGGGATTAAATGTTTGTTTGTTCTTTGGGACCGTCCATAAATGAGTCATGCAAGCGGGGAGGGGGTTGTGCCGAGTGGGCCGGGAGGAGGGTCTGACAATGTCATGATGTCACAAATGTTTCTTACAATTCAACATTTTAGACGTAACTAAAAAAACGTTAAACTGTGTCAGTAATAATAGTTTTATGTTAGTGAAGCAAAATTAGCTTTCACAATGTTTGCTCCTTTGTGTTTATTCGTTTGATGTTATCAGGCTACATACATCTCCCTGTTGTAAGAATTTCACTCTTTTGTAATAAGTTGTTATTATTTCTCAGATGCCTTTAAACATGAAACTCTTTTTCCATAAGAATAAACACATATCCGTGTGATTAACACGCCACCATACATCTTTATTTCCTGTGCATCTTAAGCCACGCTATTAAGCCACATATGCCTGGTTTGGGCTGTCATCCCCCTCCCCCTGCTATGTTTTTTTTACGGTTTATTTAAATTTCTGTGTTTTCAGCTGTACGTTATTTTCTTGGTCAAATTCGTCATATATGGCACAAATAACCAACGTGTTGACGTGCCCTTCTCATTGTACGCTTTCCTTCCTCCATTCTAAAACGTAGTAGAAAACAATGAAACTCGTTGAATCATGGAACGAAGACACGCATTAGCGTGCGTCTTAATAAGAGAACACGGATGGGTCTATGAAGAACACGCACAAATAAACCTGATTACATTTTTTTTTATAATTCTTATATATTTACTTATTGAAACAACCTTTTGTGATGACTGAAACGAAAAAAAATCAGCACATCACACAAAAAATGTTTATAAACTTGTTACACCAATATCAAGTCCAACGTTAAACAAGCATGATTGTCCAAAGCTTTAAAATATAGGGAATTTTAGTCTGACGGTCGGGTTCCGCACCGGGAAACTGAATAGTTAGAACAGTTTTGTGAATGAGACGAGACTGAGATGTGAGATCAACATGTTAATATTGCGAGACGAGACCAAGACAAGTCTTGCTGAGGTCGAGTTGAGACGAGAGTGAGTGTCCGCAGTCTCGTTTGGTTTCGACCCATTTTTTCCTGCCGCAAATAAAATTGCACTGAAAATGATAACCTTACGCTTTGGTATCACCTTCACCTAACTCCAGTTTTCATTTTCGTTACCACTTAAACGCTTTTTTAGCAGGCTCGAAAAATCAACGAAGCTACGCAATCTTCCATGCGTTCCAATAAATGGGCGTCAGTCTTAGACATCGTAGCTGGGGGGGGGGGGGGGAGGCCCTGGGGAACGCAGGAATACTCTTTGGAAAACAATGTTCCGGGAAAAACATCCCATGCAGTCGAATTTTTTTCTTACTGGTAATTACGATTCAAGTAGACTTTCCGTTGTACGGATTCCCAAGGAGGAATCGGAGAAAATCACTGGCACCACTGGCAGCGTGCAAACATAAATGTGTAGGGCCGCAATTACACTGGAACGAATGCACCTGCGAAGGCACCTTTGACATGCGAAGGACCTTATCTGCGCGATGTTTGATAAGGATGGGGGGGAGGGGGTGTTTGCACTGATCTTACCATGCGGTAAAAAGGCCATTGTTGAGTTTGACTTTTTCAGTGGAAAGTCACTTCTAATCACGCTGATGTCTGTTTGTCCCTCTCTCACTCCACAACTTTTGAATCCGTTATCCGTTCCTTTTCGAACGTTCCACAATAATTCTATGACCTATTGTAGGTTGTTAGTTGGGCATCAGTAAAATGGTTTAGGTTTCAGATTTTTTTTATTTTAAATACGTGACATTTTATTTATTATCTGGGATATCAATCAGAAATTAGTTTCTAAAATCAATGGAGCCTTATTACTGGACAATTTCCCTGAAAGCACAAATGCGTCTTCCAATTAACGTCCAAAGACTTTACCGCTTTCACACTGGGCCCCGACTTGTATACCCGTGTAACCCAGGTTTCACAAAGAAAACCCCTGCATCCTTCTTTACTCCTTCCGTACGGAACCTCGATATCGTGGCCAGGGTCCGGACTTAATTTAATCCTTTTCTCGCTACCACATTTGTGGCGCAATCGTTGTTCCTTTAGTCTCCCTCTAACTGTCCCCTCCCCGTGTTTTCCTTTAATCTCGTCGTTGTTTAGCTCCTAGTCAAAAAGTTTCCCTGAAAAGGGCCCGCGCACCGACCGTTTCCACACTGAAACACAGTGTCGGGGTTGGCTTCTCTAGTCCAGAGTTCGACTCTGACTTGGAAGTCTGGGTCACGCCCGGACCAGAGTCCGAGCCCAGTGTGGAAGGGTCGAGGCTCGGACCGGACTTTTACACCAGTGAGGAATGAGTATTAAAGGGATATACCTCCCAGCACCAGTTTTCTAGATCCTCTACATCAAGTACGGCCGCAAAGGTATATTTACTTACCGTTAGTCTTTCCCTTGGTAAAAATCCGTTTTAAAATGTGGCAACTAGGAGATTTTCTGTTGAATATGGTTAACTATATTTAAGAACGACCCGTAACGATATGATGCATTACGTGCGTATAATAATCATGACGTTTCATCTCTGTGTGTACATCTACTAATTTTCTAATAATTACCATGAGATCTAAAATGTAATAGACTAATGCGCTAAATATTAAATTTAATTATTCCAATAGGTCGCCAAAGCAAAATTATTAGACACTAGCCTAGAAAATTATCAATTGTGATTTTAAAATACGGGCATCATTCCGGTTTGTGACGACACAATCGTTGACTTGATTCTGTCTTGTGTACTATTCACAAAGCCAACCGAGATAGCAGCTATGCGAGGAACGCAGCCACTACCCCAGCCGACCTTGCCGCTGTAATTGCTCGAATGACGATTTGCGCGTAGCTGTAATTTGGCACGCGGAATGTTATAAGGCAGGCCGGGTGTTCCTTTAACATACAGAAAGCTTGACGTGATGTTTGCTGTCTACTGAAATAAAGCCTATTGAAATAACAACAATAGTGAAATATGTAAAAGATACGGTTATTCCGGTATTCGGGTATTCCGGTTATTCTGATAACCTATACTTAGCATTGTACAGTTAGGCTGCCGGAGACGGCGTAACAAAACTTTGCGAGACTCAAGCTGGAACTTTCCAAATTCAAGGGATGAACCGTGGACACTTTGCGGCATCAGCCCGTTTATTGCTTCGTGAGGAATTTTATTGCTTTGGGAGGAGGTGTCAAATCACTAGCTCTCCCCTTCTGATTCCTCACCCCATTTCTAGACTTTCACTTTGAGATTAGAATTCTCACTCACATACGCTAACTTCGAAATTTAATTATTTTTCTTAAAAAAATAGACCAAAAAAATACTTCGCGCAATTTTGATCACTGCAGTTAAGCGCAAACAGAATTCAGTATGCCACTCCACAAATAATTTGCAAGAATTTTAGTTACAAATTAAAAAAAAAATCCAACATTATTACTTTCCTTTAGACGTTTATTAGACCCTTTCCACTCAAGAGGGATCGGTTTTTAAAGTCAGGTCATTGACACGATTCGATCAAACATTTTTATTTGGGGGGGAGAAAGAAGGGCAAAAAAAAAAAAAGAATGAGGTTGCGTAAAAGTCGTATGATGCCATCGTATGAATTTTTTTTGTATGAAGCCATTCGTTACGTAAAGCACATAATCTAATCGTACATATAATAAAAATAAAGTGGCAGACTTTAAAATCATTTTCGGGGAAGTTATTCAGAAATTGAGACACACCGAAATACAAGAAAATGACATCTTAAAAGCAGGCGCTTCATCTCCTTCAATTAATGGATGCAGACCATACATATATAAATTCAACCTTTGGAGTCTTTAAGCCTTTTGTTTCCCTATTAAAGTGGAATAAGTGAGGGAAGAGAAAGAACTTGATGGGAAATTTTAAAAATAGATGTATTATATTACTGTTTTATTGCGTAAATTATGCAAAGAAGTAAAAACGCCAATAAGGTGCAGAAGCATACAATAAAATGCCGTTAATACTTGTGCACCTTATTGGTTTTTACCTATCACAAAACTTTCTCTCCCACTCTCCATTTTCTGTGTCAGCCGGAGGGCGGGGAAGGGGGGGCAACTGAAGAGTGACCGAAAAAAAGCTTGCCCAAGTTCAATTTAGTCTTTTTTTTAAAGTATTTCAGTAGGTCTTTTTGGTCTGCCTCCTCCCCCCCCCCGCGGCCCCCGTAAAATTGGTGTGGGAATTGCCAGTTTGCCTTTCTAGAAAGGTGTCCTACCTATGGCCCTACTCTCAAGATAAATAAGTGTTTTATTTTCTTCTGTTTGGTTAATGACGATATTAAGTGATTTTTTTTATCTTTTTAATAATCTTGTTAATAACAAACTAGCCACATCGCTCGCTCCGTTGGCGTCGTCTCACTTCGCTCGAGGAGATATCTTCTTAGCATTCGTATACTAACAGACAGAATCTGACACATGCCCAAAAAATGGATAAATAAAAACGTCAGTCTTGCATGAAATTAAGTTAATTAAAGCTTATAAAATGTTGACTTGCACCCTGATTTCCCCCTCTCGTTCCCCTTCCGCCTTCTTCCATACGCCATACACTGTAGTCAAGTTTCAAATGCTTGAGTTAAATTGAGAAAAGTGAAAATTTAATTATTTTCTGTAGTTTTGGCAAAATTGAGAAATTAAAAACCATGTAAAGGCATTGGCCAAAAAAAAAAATCCAGATTGGTTAGGATACCCGGCACCAAAGATCAAAAACTCGGGGAAACCAATTTATTTTTCTCTCTTAGCGCCGTAGGCCTAAGTGCTTAATCCATTTTACTTCAAATCTTGTAACTCCCAGGAAAATGGACAGAAACGATCACAGTCTTCACCTCTTAATAACCACAGACTTTATCTCTATTCCTGTGAAAACAGAACTCCAAATTTCGTCCTCTACAAATAACTACAGCTATTGGAAAAACGCTCCAAACTGAGCGCACCGCACGCAATCGCCGATCGCCATTTTCCACAACAACAAACTTGTAAATTTGTAATTTATATTTTCCAGGCATAAAGCCGACCAGTTTAGTGTTTGTTGTAGGAACCACATACATGTATTCACACTCTGCGTTTTTATTTTGAACTCAAATACTAGTCTTGGTTTATTATGAAAACGTCGATTGCATTTTTATTCCATTACTTGCAGACGCAATAATGTTGTAAACCTAAAAAGAGTTTTAGCATCTACAAACTAGCTGGTTTATTTTAATCCTTTACCTAGTGCTTATAAAAGCAATTTAGTAACGTAACTTCTTCCCACAAACTCTACCTTGTCCAAAACGGCATTTTTTTTACTATTTTATTTTACCGGACATTTTCTCCAAAAAGTGTTTATCTTGTATTTATTTCAGAGCTCCGACCATGGCAACCTCAACCAGTTGTAATTAAAGCCTTTACTATCTACTATTGCACCAGAGCAGAAACCATCCTTCTATTAAACTTGAATGTTGATTTTAATAGCAAACTCCGTCCCCCCCCCCCCCTTTTTTTAGTGCGATGCCTAACGTCGTAGTTTTAAACATAGGCCTAATCACGTTGTTATGAGTTGAAAACTCACTTGCACCTTCAAAGCCAGGCCTCTAAGTTTCCAAGTCGGCAATTCCCTTTGTCAATTCGAATCCCTCCAACCAAAACACTACTCCAATTCCGTCAGCCAGTCAGAGCGCTCCAGCTACCCCGGTCGTCCGCGCTGCCACTCCAACTTCCGGTAGTGACAGCTCGGCCGATCTAGGTCAGTCTCTCCTCCTCCAAGATGGCCGCCTCCTCTTCCCCGCACGCCCCCTCCGCAGCTATCCTCGGCGTCCGCGCCGACTTCCGGTAATGAGTATATAACCCCAGCTTCAGACTCAATCGTTAGCACTGCTCAAAGATCTCAGAGGCTAGAGGTTGCTACGCCGGTCGGAGTGGAGATGTCCGCACGGGTCCGTTTGTTGCCATGCCGGGCAAGGTAGCAGTTCGTTGGTAACTAAGTTAATTTTTATTGAAAGTATTCTTTTAGACCCAAATTCTAAATTTATAGTTCGTAAATCTAAACTTAACCTCTTACGTGAGAATGATTGTGGATCAGTTAACCGCCATCGGCATTTCTGGCCTAGAACTACCACAACTTAAGGGTTTAAGGTCCCCTTCCTAAAAACCGGCTTTTTTCTTATTTATGTTGAACAAAGGTTCATCTAAATACTCAAATGGTTCAAATCGTAGAGCTTAGACTTCTTTTAGGTTGTGTACCAGGTTTACCATAGTTAGTTTGATCTTCAGCATTGGCTTTAGAAACATAACTTGTGACTATTTTACTAGTGCAAACGTTGCATTCTGTAACTTAGAGAGTCCGGTGACTCAAACAACTTTTCTTCTCGAAATTTTGTAGTGTATGAACTTTTAATTTGTTCACTTCGTGCCGATTTTCATGTAAAATCTTCGTGTGCTTTATTTAAAGCTTTTTGAAATATTTTCTTTGTAACTAACTTAGTTTCAATGTAGTGTGAGAAGTTAAACATGTTTTAATAAAAAAACTTTCGTTGTTTTAAACAACCAGTTGACTTCGTTGAGATTTAATTGCATGAGTAAATAATCAAAAAACCATTTTTATTTAACTCCCAGCCAGCAATTAAACACCCATCGTGGTGGCAGCAAATTAGTTAGTAGTTAGTTGTTGATATTCAAGTTATAGTTAGGACAAGGACGCTCCCCCCCTAACCGTGCAGTAGCCACTGCAGTGCTGTAAACTTCGTTAAAGTCCAACAGTCACGTATATATTAACAACGTCATCGCCAGTACACCAGATTGTCGGTGCTGCCTGAAAAAGCACCTTCTTGAGACAGGTAGCGCCGCTACAACCAACCTTTCGATTTATTTAATACTTTTATGAAGATAATCTGTTCGCAAGGCTTAACAATGTACTTGCCTAGTAATAGCTAATGCAAGCTACCTAATGTAAGCCAATTACCATTTCTCAAAGATAGGACAGTTTTTGAACTGGAAATACGTTGATTGGGAGACTAACAGTAAACCATTAGCCTAAGCCACTGACTCGATGCTGATAGCTCATTAAAAAAAAACGCATAGGTTATTTGAAATAATGTGCCTATGTTTGATTATTGTTCAGCACTCGAGGAAATTTGCTCCCAACTCATTGTTCCAGAAAATTTCGAAGCTACCACGCAAAAAAAAATGGTCAACAATCGCTGACCTCGTGTATTGTTGTGCATTGTTGCATGAGTGTTGCGTGATTGCTGCATGATTGTTGCGAGGGGTACTTTTTCACTAATATCACGGTTATAGACCGTTATCAGAAAATAAAAACAGGCCTATTAAACGTCCGGATTGATTTGCTTTCTTCTGCCACATTTCCCATATTTCTTACTATCTGCAAAATACTTACCTCCAGTCTACATGCTAAATTCGTTTAATTTTGCTTTTCCCATGCTCAACCACCCATAAATCCTGAATTTATGACTTTCAACGTCAGTTGCCCTCTTTTCCCGCTAGGCGCGCTACCAGCGCTGGCGCTGCAGCCGCCTGCCTCGTGGGGAAAACCCCATTCGTTTTTGAGCACGCACGAGTGAAGTCGTGCGTCTCTTTCCCTACAAAAATGGCCGACCACAATAGTGAGGACGAACTTGCTAGGATTAATGAACTACTTAAGGATGGTGATTTCGCTTCGTGCACGCACCAGAAAACACCTATGGATCTCCATCCTTTATGCAGGAGGTGTAGGATTTGTGATTTCTGTGACGAAAAATGCAATATTTGCGAAGCTCACGACCCGAACTCAGTGAAGCGCATTTTGTGGACATGGAAACGCTCTGACAAAAAACTCGCGCAAGTAAAGCAGAAGCAAAAGAAAGAACAATTTTCCCTCGATCGGAGACTTGCGGAAATGGCCAAGGACCCTCAGGCGCCGATTTTTATTGAAGATTTAGTCGTGAGTGCAACCGATTCGTCATCGGAATTTGACGGTTTTCCACTCGGCGAAAGTTCTGTTTACCCGCATGGTTCGTTGGGGGCTATGGTGACGGCGGCCCATGACACGGCGAAATCGATCGTCTCGGATCGGACGGCCGAATTGGAGGACAAAGTTTTACATAAAGTGAGCACTACGGTACTATCTCACGTGGACACGAAAATTGGGGAGTTTCGAGGTGAGGTGTTAGGATCCATCGCGGGACTCGTATCGACGGTGAACGCGTTGATAGCTCAACAAGGTTTTTCAAGCAATTTTGGTGCCAGTGCTGCAAGTGTGATTGCGGAACCAATTTCGGACACACAAATTAAGGAATATGGTGAGCAGAATGTTCTCCTGAACAGTGACTTATCAATTCACGTAGAGAGATCCACCGCAGTGCCGGTCAAATGTCTTGACGAGCGCGAGACAAAGGTTTCGCCGGCGATCAGCAAGGGTTCGCCGGCGATCCGGACGAGTGGTTCGCCGGGCGGTGCGCTACAGGGTAAGCCGAGGCCGCGCGACGGGAAGACGGAGGCTGGTTCAAAGGACAATCCAGCCCACCACAGTGCAGTTTCATTGTCACGAAAGGAAAAAGGGGAAGGTAAACATTCTAAGAACACTGTTAAAAAGGGCGATCTGTCAGCACCCGAGAAAAGGGCTAGCGGACACGATAATTCCAAGCCCAAAAGTTTGACCAATCCGTCCGCGCCCGAGAAAAGGGTTAGCGGACAGGATAAAAATGTGCCAAAAATGAAGGAGACACGTTCAACACTCAATGAAAAGGAGGTCCAACGTGAGGTTAAAAGGCACGGGTCAAACAAGGCCCTGCCCGCGCCCGAGAAAAGGGTTAGCGGGAGGGCGTGTAGTATGGAGTTAGTTTCCGACACGGTGGATCCCGTGCTCAACAAGGCGATCTATCATCGCGGTTCGCCAGTTCGCAGCGATCGCGATCGCAGCCCACATCGAACTGAATCTGGTTTGGCGGATCGCGGTCATCCTAGGGATCGCAGTCCGCACGGCGGTCGCAGTTCGCGCGGCGATCGCAGTTCGCACGGCGATCACAGTTCGCACGGCGATCGCAGTTCGCACGGCGATCGCAGTTCGCACGGCGATCGCAGTTCACACGGCCATCGCAGTTCACACGACGATCGCAGGCCGCACATCGATCGCAGTTCACAGGCGGATCGCAGCTCACATGCATTTAGTACTGGCCAGGAACCTTGCGAACATCTGCCAACCCGACGTCAATCTATGTACAGCGAGAAGGATCGCAGTTCGCCAGTTCGCGATCGTTCACCGGGCTTCTACGGACATCGCCGGACATCCCCGGATTTTACCGGACTTCACAAAACAGATCACCAATTTTCACCGGTTAGGGCGGTCCTTCCCCTTGTCAGGGAACAGGAATTTTCTGACGAAGACATGGAAGGCGATTATGAGGACGACCAGTTTTACTACCAAGAACACCTTGCTAGGAGTGGCTCTGCTACACGCAAACGGGAATACGGTCGTGGTTCCCTGTCGCCGGAGGCAAAACGGAGGAAGGTGGTGTTCCATGAAGATAACGTGTTCATGGAAGAGAAAAGCTTTGGGGATGAACAACGTGATCAAGAAAGACAATGGCAAGAATCAGTCGAGGCCCGCCCCCCCCCCCCCCCAACTTCGGAATCGACCGACAACGACGACCCCTTCGAGGAAGGACCTGGCCTCATCCATTGGAAACAATTCGCTGGTTTCGTGCACAAACACCTTAAAGAAACCAGGTTCTGCAAGGAAGCGACCCCAGTGGAACTTAATCTGGAGGACCCGCCGCTCGAAACACTCGCGAATTCGGGGGCGACCAAGGACCCGCCCCTCCACCTTCCTCAATCGGCGGTTGGTTTCCGCCAGTTGCTAAACGCGGAATCTCTCACGCGGAAGGGCGGACAACCAATTTCGATTTCAAAACCTCTTCCCCCCCACGATCCGGCTATGACAAAATTCTTCTTCAGGTCGACGGGAAAAGGTGCCCCATCCAAGAAGCGGTATTCTACGTTCCCTGAGGCGGAGTACTTCCCAGAGAAAATGAACCTTGAGTTGGACTCTACCATTCGGACCCCGCAGTTCATCCGCACACCAATGCAACAATTCGACGAGGACGAGATACTCCTACGTTGCAGCATTCGCGCTAACTCGCATGCGGAACTTGCCTACTCCGCATCTACGGCAGCTCTCAAGAACCTCGTAACTGAAGTACCCTCCCTCAGGGAAAATCAAACTGTAAAGGAGTGTCTTCATATGATGAAACGGGCCTCGTCGTTTCAACGGGACAGCCTGAACTGGTCATCGCGGCTCCTTTTAAACTCTGTGTTTCGGAAGAGGGATGCACTGCTCGAAACGGCGTCAAACATCCCCACGGACGTTGCCGGCCAGTTACGCTTGACACCAATTCACGGGTCGACGGAGGTGTTCGGAGGAAAACTACTTCAACTGGCACCAGAACTGAAAGAGAAGACCAGACCACCCCACGCGGGGACTTCGGGCACCAGAGGGAATCGAATGAGGACCAGGCCTTCAAGCAGGAATTTTCCCAACTACCCGCACTACACCCAAGATGGTAAGGAGAGGGGCTTTGGGAGAGGTGAGAGGAGAACGGACCTGCAGCCCTTTCGAGAATCCCGGGCAACAGAGAAGCAGAGGACAAGGAGGGAGACAGAGAGGTAGAGGCGCGTCCCGAGGGAGAGGGAGGAGAGCCAGCAGCAAACCTTGACGCCCACCCCGGGCAGTCTCTCCCCACTCACTGTCAGGTGGGGGGGAGACTGGCGAAACACCTCAGCAACTGGGAGAGGATTACGGACGATGCATTCATCCTGGACACAATCAAGTTCGGGTATCACCCCCCCCTAAGCTCGTCTCCAAGGCTCTCCGACAAGGCGCCTGGGATGGCGTGTCAGACCGTCAAGACCCCGGAACTCCGCATGGAGGTGGAGAAGCTTCTTCTGAAAGGGGCCATCGAAGAATCTCCTCCAGGTTCCAAAGGCTTCTGGAGCCCGGTGAGGGTCATCCCGAAGAAAGGCGGGGGGACCCGGCTGATTTTCAACCTTCGTCTGCTGAATCGCCATATCCTGAAAGAGAAATTCAAGATGGAGACGATCGGGAGGATTCGCGAGGCACTGCGGAGCAAGGAATACACGGTCTCTCTAGACCTCGAAGACGCGTACCTCCACGTACCACTACACCCCGCAGTTCGACACCTCTTCCGGTTCCTGTGCGAAGGAACATCGTTTCAATTTACAACCCTGCCATTCGGGTTGTCTACAGCGCCGCAAGTCTTCACCCGGATCCTGCGTCCTGTTCTCGCGACACTTCACCAGGAGATGATAAAAGTACACGCGTACTTGGACGATTGGCTACTCCGCCACCTGTCGCCGAACGTGCTTATTGTCCAGATGAACAGGTGCGTGCAGTTGTTTCATGCGCTCGGACTGGGGATAAACTGGAAAAAGTCAAGACTTACCCCCAGCCAATTTTTCGTGTTCCTCGGGGTAGATTTCAACTTGGTAACGTGCAAGGTCCGGCCCTCACAAGAGAGAGTGGAGAAAACAGTAGCCTCACTACGGAACCTCCACACCAGGACGGAAACGTCAGCAAAGGAACTCGCATCGACAATCGGTATGTTAGATTCCAATGCAACATTGGTGCCACTGGGCCGGTGGAGAGTGAAACCCATCCACTGGTTCAGAAAAGAAGAATGGAACCCAAGGCAGTCTTGGAACGACGTGATACTCCTTCACGAATTCCCAGACATGACATGGTGGATGTCAGAGGAAAACCTCCAGGTGGGTGTACCTTTGAAGGAAGAACGTCCGGAGTTACTCCTATTCTCGGATGCGTCATCCACAGGGTGGGGAGCCCATCTAGGAGATTGGACAGTGGCAGGAATTTGGACGCCAGCGGAATGCGGTCTACACATCAACGTGTTGGAATTGAGGGCTGTCAGGAACGCAGTTCGCTGTTGGAAAAAGGAAATCTCGGGAATGAACATCGGTGTGATGTCCGACAACTCTACAGCGGTAGCCTACATCCGTCGGGGAGGGGGGACACACTCCAAAACCTTGATGCAGGAGACGTCGCTACTAATGCAACTCTGCGAGGACTTCAGGATCACTCTGATTCCCAGACACATTCCAGGGAGGCTCAATGTTTGGGCCGACGAGCTCTCCAGGAAGAACGAAATGCCAACAACGGAATGGAAACTCGACCCAAATGTGTGTCTTGGTCTTTTTGCAACATGGGGAACCCCGATGGTCGACCTATTCGCAACAAGAAACAACTCGCAGTTGAGGAACTTTGTGTCCCCCTTCCCGGACCATCTAGCATGGGCGACAGATGCTTTTTCCATTCCATGGAAAGGGATGGATGCTTACGCGTTCCCACCTTTCTGCCTTCTCCAACTCGTTCTGAACAAGATCAGAGAGGATTCAGGTTCATACATTCTTGTTGCACCGTTGTGGCCAGCCGCGACGTGGTTCCCAGACCTACTAGAACTGGCGAAAGAAGATCCGATTCATCTCCCAGTAACCCCCCGATTCCTGTCTCAAAACCGCGGGAGGACGATCCACCCGTCCCCAGAGGTGCTTCATCTTCACGGGTGGAGACTTTAAGGGGACACCTGACGCGTGAAGGTTTCTCAGAGGAGGTCACGAACAGACTCCTTCAGTGCGTCCGGAGCTCGACAGTTAAGATGTATGAAAGCAAATGGAGACGCTGGTTCAAGTGGGCGACTGAACAAGGCTGTGACCCATGTGACCCCCCGGTGGTGGCATGGTCACAATTCCTGGAAGAACTGTTTCAAAAGGGCCTTTCCCCAACTTCCATCAAGGGTTATCGGGCAGCAGTAAACTCCGTGCTGACCTGCTTAGGCAAGTCGTCCGTCGGAGCGGACCCTAGGATCTCGCAAATGATCTCATCATTCGAGAAAGCGAGACCGAGGACGAAGAAGTTGTTCCCTACATGGAATCTCCCTCTTGTGTTGGATAGTTTGACAAAACCACCTTATGAACCACTCCATGGTGCGAATGCCATGCTTCTTACTCAGAAGACGGTGTTTTTAGTGGCACTGGCGTCGGCAGCACGCCAAAGCGAGTTAGCAGCCTTCGCAAGAGACGATGGGTTCCTTCGTTTCGCCAGGGACTGGTCCTCAGTCTCTCTGGTCTTCCCGGCTTGTTTCCAGGCGAAGAATTCCAGACCGGACGTAGCACAGAAACCCGTTGTGATCCACGCCTTGGGGACGAAGAAGTCTGGAGAACGGAGCAGCGAACCACAATGCCCAATAAGAGCGCTCCGATACTACATTGACAAGACTTCAACATCATTGCAGGCAGTAAGACAAAGAACGGGTTACACACCGCTGTTTCTCGACGTCGACTCGGCTTCAGGCGAAGTATTAAACAAGAGGGTAACCCCCTTTAAACTTGGAAGCTGGATATGCCAGGTGATCAAGAGGGCGTACGAACTGAGCCCGGAACACCCGGACGTCCCAAGTACGATTCGGGCACATGAACTCAGGGCACTATCGGCCTCGTGGGCATACGGATGCGGGACCCCGTTAGACGAAGTCGTAGCAGCAGGATCGTGGAGGAGCAGGAACACCTTCATTAAGCATTATCTGAGGGAAACCTGCGGTGAGAGTGGACGTAGCGTTGTCGAACAGCACGTGGTCGCCGGGTCAAAACAAAACCGGCAGACGACAGTGCGGAAGACCGTTCAGTGACAAACGGACACAGGTGGATAGGATGTTGGCAGTGCGCTCTGAGAATTGCGGACACGAGAGAGAAGCGCACACCAGACGACAGCCACATCACATAATTTCGGCAGGCAGAAAAACCATAACGCCGACAACCAAAGAAAGAAGGAGGGAGGAGACTCGAACATCCAGACAACACATGAGGTGAGTTGACTGAGTAAGGTTATTGGACTTAGTGAAAAATTTTTACTTTGTACTTACCCCTTCTCGTTAGTTGCCCGCCGCCTTTCCGACAAAGTCAGCATGTAGACTGGAGGTAAGTATTTTGCAGATAGTAAGAAATGAAAATTTTAACTTGTTAAAATTAGTTTTTACTATCATAAAAATACTTACCTCCAGTAGAACCCGCCCTGCCTCCCCGCTAACGAACAAGAAAGGTTCAAAAAGCGAATGGGGTTTTCCCCACGAGGCAGGCGGCTGCAGCGCCAGCGCTGGTAGCGCGCCTAGCGGGAAAAGAGGGCAACTGACGTTGAAAGTCATAAATTCAGGATTTATGGGTGGTTGAGCATGGGAAAAGCAAAATTAAACGAATTTAGCATGTAGACTGGAGGTAAGTATTTTTATGATAGTAAAAACTAATTTTAACAAGTTAAAATTTTCATTTTTAGTCATTCTACTTCCATTCCATTTTTAGTCATTCTATGTTCAACTAAGCAAGCACACTGCGTCTTTTTAATGATGAGGAATAGCCACATCGCTTGCAATTTGTGTTAGTACTACAATTTACATGGGTTTTCTTGTTTCATTTACTTTAAGAATTTACAAAGTTATTACATAAAAGTTTTGGTCTCTCTTTGAGGGAATGCTTTTTTTTAATTACTTATCAATCTTATTTTTATTGTTTTTAGATTTGTGACACACTTCCTTTATTTTTTCCCACATTTTCGCACTATCATTTTTGCTATTTTTAATAAAATTTTGGTAAAATGTTTGTTTAGCAGTTAAAATGTCTTTAATAATACTTCTTTTAAGATTTTTGTATATATCAAATTGTACTGGATCTTGGTTTGCAGATTTAGCAATTTTATGCCACATTTTATTTTTACTAGTTATCTTTTCTAACAGTTCCTTGTTCATCCATTCGTTTTTACAAGAGTTCTGTCTTCGTTGTTTTGTCTTATTTTTTTTTAGTGTCGTTAATTGTTTATTGCAATCATAGGTAGCGAAAATTTTACCTTCAATGCTATCATAAATTTGGTTAGGGTCTGTATACTTATTTAGACAATTCCAATTGATTTTTTTTAGTTGGTTTACAATTTCTTCTGTATTATATCTATTTTTGAAGTAGTTTTCAGAAGTTTTTGTTTTGTTAACAGTTTTATTCATTATCTGTACCGCAGTAAATAGTGGTCAGCTAATTTTATTTTAATTACATGAGATTTATAGTTCCAATTTTTGCCTTTGAAATTTATTAAATCAATACATGACTTCACTACCCTTTTGTTTCTAATTTCCTCTCTTGTCACAAGAGTTAATTAGACCATTATAACCCAAATGTGCCATACAGTTTTCAAATCTGTCTGTGTCATAGTTTTCTAAATGATCTTGGTATTCCTCTAAAATATTCAGGTTAAAATCACCCATTATAATCATATTTAGATTTTTTTCCTTCTTTTTTAAAAATAGTTTTGGGTCCTTAATAAAGTTTTTTCTATTTGAAGATGGTTTTCTATATAGGGCCAGTATTTCTACTGTTTAGTTATTTGCAGTTATACTACATAAAATTGCTTCATTTTCGTCAATTTAAACATTGACACAATTGATTCCATTTTTGAACCGTTCATAACAAATAGGAGAATACCACCGCCATTCTGTTTTTTTCTACAATTCGAAAATTTAAGATAATTTTTAATATTGCGATTTCCAGTTTCCTCGTCCCGTAAATTAGTTTCGGTAAAAATAATAATGTCCCAATCAATTTCTGCCATTTTTTATTCGGCCAGCCAGTTAATTGTCCCAATTCATCTTACAATTACTTCTAATATTAGCATCTAAACATTTCAAATTCATGGTATTCACACAATTTAGATTTTTAGTAAGAGGGAACAAATTCTCCTGCATCTCATTATTAAAACCATTTAGCTGCTCCATTATTCAGTTGCAGCTGGTTGACTGATATTACTAGAGTTTTCTTTGTTTACTTAGCGCTTCCAAACCCTCGTTACTCGTTTAGAAGTAGATTTGGTGTTCGTCGGACACATATTTTGTCTTGTTTCACCCAAATGTATTTAAATGAGTTCCCAAGTTCTTTTTTGGTTTTCCATAGGAGGGTTTTGTAGAACGTTGTTAGATGTTCAATATAAATATATGTGTCGTGTTTCCGTTGGCAAAGAGGAAATCATTGTTTTGTGTTTCTTGTTTTTGTTATCAATCCATGTATCTCTAATCGTGCGGTTTCTGAATTGGATTAATATTGACGGCATCCTATTTATATTTTTCGTAGGGAGTCTGTCGGCCTTGTCCATCCACATATCTTTAAATTCTCTAATGTCCAGTGCATCTGCCAGTCGGTAGATAGTATCACTTAGGTTTTCATTTTTTTCTGTTTCTACAACAAAAATCTCTATTTCTTCGTATTCCTTCTTGATTTCTTCATATTTTTTTCCAGTAAACTCAATCTTAGCTTGAAATTGTTCGTTTGATTTAATTACGCTTTCTATCTTTTCTTCCAGCTTGTTTATAACGAAGCCCAGTTTTTTCTGTTGTTTTAATAATTTCGTTATTGTCATTTTTAAGTTTGGAGTATTCTTTTCTTTGTTGATCCATTTCATGAAGAATTTTTGCATTTGTCTCCAATAACTTGTTTAGTTTTTTTTTCCAGTGTTTGTAGTGAGACGGTAATTTCTTCAGATAGAGGCATGGTCTTCTTCATCTTTCCCATTTTCCGAGTTTGGTCTATGTTTTTTTGCTCCGCAAAGTTTGCAAATCCATTATTTTTTCTTTTTTTTTTTTAACTCATGCCGTTGATGTGGACTCTGCTAACCCCGAACATTTTTTTTTTCTGAGTGTATTTTTCATTATCAAGATGCACAGTTCAGAAAATCGTCCACGTTTACATTCAGTTTGTTGTCACATTCACAGCATTTTGCCATTGTCCCACCACAGCTATCATAGTTTTTGTACTTTACAAAATTCGCGTCCAAAACTGTTCTGTTCTATATGGCTTCCGTAGATTTTTCGCTTCGTCGGTACATTGACACCTTGATTTAAAACGGTTGAAATACGTATAAAATCCATTTCTAAGTTACTTATAATGTTCCCCGTTCGTTCTACATGCATTCATGTTATAGATGGTCAAAAAAACAGTCCGGGATGGTCATAAATTCCATGAAAACAACCAAAAAGTCGGTACGTCCGTATCGCCCTAGTCAACATTAATAATATTATTATTAATAATAATAATATTTTAGTATTTTAATACGCCTAACAGAAATTCGGAGAATTTCCTTTCTTCCGAACCCTTTCACCAATTTTTGACGCCACTATTTCGAGAGGAGTAGAAGTAAATAGAAAGTAAATTGAGCAATTAAAAAATTTGCACAACTACACGAAACTTGTCAAGATTCACCAAGATGAAACCGTGACGAGACGAGAGAATTTGGGCCACGTCCCATCTCGGACCAATCCGTATTTTTTTTTTAATTTCAACCTTCGAACTGAATCTTGCTGGCGGGAATCCCTAACAAGTTTTTTTTTTCGAAAAGCTCATCACTTACTAGTTAGCCCCCCCACCCATTATAATTTTTTATATTATTTTAGCTCATTCGTTTGATCATTGTAAGATCAGATTACATCAACTGATTTTATTATTAGCAAGTACGATAAGGGCACAATTACAAATTTATTGAAGGGGGGGCTAATTTGGCATTTTTTAACAAAGTAATTAAAATGTGCTCAAAAAAAGATTAGGTTCCACTTAGCATCGTTAGATAAGATAAGATCACGATTTTCAGCGTTACATCAAAACCGGAAGTACCTTAAATTAATAAAACAAATAGGGGGCTAACTAGGCACTTTTTTTAATTGGTCAATTCAATTAGAAACAAGCGGCTATAGCTACTACCTAGTCGCATCCGGTCTTCTGTACAGTTCCGCCACTCCCAATGGTGAGGCGCACACCTCTATCACGTATTGCAACAGCTATCTCTGTTATATAATCTAAAAGCAGTAACCATCAGAATTGCCCATTAAAATTGTGTTAGCTTTTAAGCTTATTTTAGATTTTAGGCGTATTTGTCTACTTTTAGGCCTAATTCTTACCTGCAGGTTTAATTTTGTAAGTAGCAGCTAATGGAGATTTGGATTGTATATAGTAAGCCTATTCATTTTTGCAACACGGTGCACATTCAGGCACACAGATACAGTGTTACAACGTAACAGGCAACGTAGCCTATATGTGATCAGTGGTACTAGGGAAGTGACGGGAGAGACGTTGTTGATGAAGCCAGTAGCAACTTGTAGCAACTTGACGTTGCCGTGGTAACGTTATTTTAGGCCTAATTTTTTTAACTGTAGTTGTAATTATTTCGTTAGTAGCAGATAGACCTAATGGAGAATCTGGTTCGACGGTAAGCCTATTCATTCATGTAACAATACGAAGAGACTATTTTAAACGAACCTAAACAGTGTTTTTATAACTGTTATCCTCAGGATTTCAATTCGACGATCAAATGTTATTATCTAATTTAGTACCGCAGAAGAAGTCTATCAGCTACAAGGAAGTAACGATGTTATAATTTGCCATGTTATTTAACTAAATTTGACACTGAATCTAACGTTGTAAACTATGTCGTCAATATCTGGTACCGTTGCGAAGTTGAAAAAGGCGGCGGACTGACGGACAAAGTCGTTGCAATAGTCTTCTCAGCCGGTACCGCTGTACAGAAGACTAAAAAAGCTAGACCAGTGTAGGATTGTTAGATCAGATAAGATCACGGTTTTCAGTGTTAGGTCAAAACCAGAAGTAACTTAAATTAATTTTAAAAATATGGAGGGGGAGTGCTAACTAGGTACCTTTATAAATTGGTCTATTCAACTAGAAAAAAGCTAGACCGGTGTAGAATAGCTAGATCAGGTAAGATCTCGATTTTCAGCATTAGATCAAAACCGGAAGAACCTAAAATTAATAAAAGAAAACTATACCATGTGCCGTGGCTGTTTGCTGTGACGTGTATGTCACGTGACTGGTCTAGTCCACTCAGACGGCCAAACAGCCGTTGTTCTCGTTCATCATTGGCTAACTCATGGTGACGTCACGGCAAACAGCCATTGCGCATGGTTTAGGGGTGCTAACTAGGAACTTTTTTAATTAATCTATTCACTTAGAAAAAAAATACAGGTGTAAAATCGTTAGATCAAATAAATTCTTGATTTTTAGTGTCAGATCAAAACCGGAAGTACTTTAAATTAATTTTTATCAATGGTGGGGAGGGGGGGCTAACTTTTTTTTTAGTGGTCTATTCGCCTAGAAAAAAAGCTAGACCGGTGAAGAATCGTTATATCAAATAAGATCTCAATTTTCAGCGTTATTTCGGAAGTACCAAAAATTATTATTTTTAAATGTAAAGTGACAACAGTATCTAGACACACACTAGTGTGTCGCCGCCAGGTAGATGTTTAGTTGTTGTCAGAGCTTAATTGTTGTTCGATATGAAAAGGCGGCTCACTGGCAGACTGTGACTTTTAACTGTTAAGAGCTTATACCCGACTTCAGACTACTGGTGTAAATTCCCCATGCGGTAGAAATCTTTGCAAATCGATGGAATCAGGTGTTGTGGGGCCAGTCCAGTAGCAAAGAAAACCTCAACATTAAACTGTGGGAACGTGTCCCTTATAGAGAAAAAGTGCCCTCTATAACGTCGATTTGTGTTACTGGCTACTAGCTACTACACGGCTCCCATGTTATTTCTCATAGCATATAAAGATACGCATTAGGGAAAGTTGGCAGATCTAAATTTTGGCACACAGATAAAGTGGTATGGCGAAGTACCATTTTGCAAAATGGAGGTTGCAGCTAGAAGCACGTTGCCCTGAAGTGGTGCGTAAGTGTGCAAAATTATTGTTGCTACCATTGTTTGTATCGTCATCTAACAGTAGATTAAAACACGCTGAAAGGTACATTCCTCCGGGTTGGCTTTCCTGTATGGCACAGTTTTGCAACATTAGTGCAAACGTGTGTCAGTGTTGCAAAGGCATTCATTTTCATATTTTTCTATTAGCAAGAAACAGAATTGCTATACACTCTCACAAATGTAAATGTCGTAAAAGCTATTTCGAGCAGATGCTTGAAATTAGTGGGAAGGTACGTCGCTTATCGTTTCAATACTTAATTGTCAGAATACATTTTTGTTTCAAATAGGTGGTTCATTAAGAGAAAGAGTATCTTTTACTACAACGGCATGGGTTTTTTCGTTACGGTACACGAATCCAAGCTGAACGATCTGCCCCACGGTGATGAGAGTGACAATTTTGCTGAAAAGAAGAGTATAAACCAAAATGCATATCGTGAGCACAGGATCCAATCAAGTAGGATTACACGCTCAGTTTTCTGGTTAATCTAGACACATGCTAATGTGTCGCCACCAGGCAGATAAGATTATATATTAATTGTT